>JAOXYM010000007.1:24272450-24293929 GCA_028567055.1 Leptatherina wallacei | reverse complement strand
CATCTACAATAAACTCACAAGATGACGGTGGCTGCAGTTTTCTGCTGTCGTTCCCGGCTGACTGTAAGCCCTCAAGATATGACAGGAAAGTGCCCAGCTGTCCCCTGATCTAGGTACCCATTGGTAAAGATGAGTCAGCTAGGACATTTGGTCATTTAGACAGTCCTTATCTTCTTTTGAATTGTAAATAATTTGGATTTTAATATTTTTATTTGTACAATTAAAAACATGGTGAAGATTTATATTTATGAGTTGCCTTAGCCTGAATAAATACATTGTAAATATCAGAAGTGAAAGAAAGAAGCTAGCCTTTCCTCAGGTAAAACAAAACTTTAGCACACAGAAAGGGATTAAATATAATTTTTATAAAATTATTTTAGACGATAACAGTCTAAATGTGGCTGATAATTCAACATATGTTCTATTCTGGCTTTTCCTCACCTTGTGTATAAATACACTATTAAGTTTATTAACTAGTATTTTGGATTTTCTTTTACTAAACTGTGTAGTCCGGTCTTGTGTCCAACTCATAGTTAAACAGATAGAACAACTAAAATAAAATCTAAGTCGGTCTGAGAATCTGTTCAATAAGGATATTATGCAGACAAGCTGATGCAGCTTCATTGGGCTTCCCCTATCTACACCTGCCAGAACACTTCCAGGGAAGAGTGGGAGAGATTTCAGTCAGGCAAACACAGGCACAAAGATATGTATTTCGTGGATGCATGTAAGACAAGCCTGAACAAAATATCTAAAAAGATTAAAAGTTGGACAGATTTTGTTGAGTTTCACAGAGTTTTCTTGTTTTGTCTAACAACCTAGTACACCATGTGACTGGAAAAACTGTTTATGATGGAAAATAAATCCATGAAAAGCATCCAAAGGCCTTGCTGTAAAAGTAAAAGACAAGCTGCACACAGTCAAATGTAGGAAACTGCAACAAAAAGTTTCTTTAAAAAATGACTAAAAGCACACTTTACTTTCCACCTCGTGTATTGTACCATAATTATCTCTTTTTTTCTCTTCACTAAATAACCTCAGAGTGCTAACAAGAGCTCCTCCACGCTGCTGTTAAACTTTTGACCTGTTTCTCTAAAACCTCTGTGTAACCGACCATGAATTCTTTAAGTGGCTTCCCATAAATACAGTCCAAGGTTCTTTGAGCAGTTTCAGAGCTGTACATGGTTCAAATACAAGACTTACTAGAAGCAACTAGGTTATAAATATGTAACAAAATAAGTTGTGAGGTTGTTGTCTCTAAACTTTAAAGCATCTTCTATTGTAGCTCAAAAACAGCAGACAAACCTTGTTTTTCTATACCTGTGTTGTTCTTAGTTTTTTTCCCCAGTGTATATTCTATGTTTGTGATTAAAAGCATTGGACTAGTAGGAATAACTCAAGCAAAGTGTTTCAGCTCTTTTATAAGATCAGTTCTCAGGGTCAGTCTTTACTGATTAGTTAATGTGAGACATCAGTTGTAATGTTGAAGAATGATCTGGGATTGAACTTGTTGTAGCTCTTGATACATTTCAATCTTAAATTATGCCCTTACATAACTATTCCAATATCCACTCTAATACACATTATTTCATCCACCGTGGGAGGGAAGCTGCAGCTCTCTGTCAAACAGCCAGCGATGCCAGAGGTGAGAGCTGATGGGTCGCAACGCTAAGAATAGCACACATGCTGGCTTAGGCTCAGCCTTGGCTTTAGAGACACGGACCCCCTTTTTCTTCAAAAGGGGGGCTTGCCTGCCTATATTGGCCCACTGATTTGAAAGTGTTACCTGCTTAGTGAAGAGGAAGGAGTTCAAAGGCAGGGGATAGCAGGGTCTGTTATGTAACCAACTTCACAAGTGACTCATCATCATAAGCATAAGAGAGATAAGCAGACACACTGAGGGACTCTTCAAGCCTCCCACTCTCTATATCTATCTCTCATTTGTCCTCCTCATTCTTTCTCCCTCTTGTGCTTTGCCTTTTTTGCTGCTTGCAAATTTTGTTATTTTTCTTTTCACAGCTCACTTTTCCCTCCAGTATTTCCTCAACTCATGTTTTTCTTTTTCCCACCTTATCACTAACATTTCCTCCTTTCTTATCCAAACTGTTAGTTCCCCTCCACCTCCCTTCCTCTCCTGATTTTTGCCAGGGTTTTGTATGAGGGGTTGAATTTGTATGTTCTGACATGTAGAACTACAGGGTAGAGCTGTGAGATTTGAGCTAAATCATAGGAAATCATTATCTCAAGAGGCATGGCAGCCTTGCATAAGAACTGGCTAAGACTTGATGCCATACTCATGATATTCTGTTACATTTTTCTCCCAAAATAAATCAATGGCAGCATGTCTTCCTCTTTAAATGCAACTGATTATTTGAAATATCCGTATATACACAACTAAATGTTTAAGCTACTTACAATAATTTGTTCTCACAGTTTGGTCTGTCTATCTCATTGCTTTTCGTGACCACCAAAAATGAGGTGATGTGGTCTCACAGTGCCCTTGTCTGCCTCAGGCAGATGTAAACAGTCCTCCAAAATGCTTTGTCCTTCCCCATATTTTACACTGTTGCATATATATTATAAAATATGCAGCACATATCATGTTGCTCGCATAAAAATATTGTAGTGACACATCTAAAAAGTTCCCAATTAAGTTTTGTTTTACTGAAATAACCTTGAGGTTGCGTTGTGGATTAGTTTAGATAACATAATAACAGTAAAGATGAGTTTCTTATTTATTTTTTCATTATTATGACTGCTACAAGGTAAAAGAAGTACTTCTCTACTTAATATGTCTCTGTAAGTATAAGTTCTCTCCGAATGTACTGATTTTCTTTTTGAGAATAAGGCACTGCTTGACATGAAGACTGAAAAACGACACACTCTGCTGGACTGGAATTCATCTCTGGGGAGGTAAACCCTGGCTTCTCTCCCAAATTTAAAGATTAAAAGACTTTTTCAAAGGTAAAGTCCATTCATTTACAAGCCTCACATCTCCCTTGCCAAACTCTTTTACACATCTGTGTTTTTTAATAAGATACTCTTAAATCACATTGCTGCCAACACAAAAGCCATCCCACATTTTCAATCATTCCTTAAGCATAGCGTCATGACTCCCTCCCTCGAAGCTTGAGGCCAACTTGATTTCTTAGCAGTTCACATAAACTTCTCTATTATCACCACGATCAGCGTGCCTTTTGCGGACCACATGTTTTCTGTTAAAAAAAAATTACTACTAAGAAAACAAAGTCAAACATGCCTCAACTCAAAGTTGATGAGAAGATAACAGAAAAGTACAGCTAGAATAAGGAGAAGAGCATATGACTCACCTGTAACAGGTGTCTGTGAGAGTCAGAGTGCCGGTTAATTCGACGGGAATTCACTCTGGAAGGGTAAGAGTGGCTACGCACAGCAGAGGGCACAGAGAAACGCTGCGACTGACCCGGACCGTAAAAGCTGCTGGAGGTGCTGATGTTGGCGAACGTCTGATAAAAGTTACTGCTACCAGCTGCGGGCTGTTTCCGCTGGTTGGAGAGAGGCAAAGCATTGATGATGGGTGTCTTTGCTGGGACTCCGTAATGGGCAGTCCTGTTGGAGACGTCAGTGGCCTTGTCTGTGCCCCCGCTGCCTGCTTGGTGGTGAGATTCTGTTGAGTCACCCCGCTTCCGATTCTTCCCCTTAAGCAGTTTGGCAGCGGTGGAGTTTAGCTGCAACAGATGAATACATAGAGAGAAGCAAAAGTGAAAATCAGGATAAATCCAAACACACCACGCACAATCCTCGGAGAAAAGGAAAAAAAAATAAAAAATGTGCTCCAACATGCTTGTACCTGTTACTAGTTTCTGTCAACCTCAGCTCCTGCTGATCAGCGAAATGGCTGCCTAAACACACCCATTTACTGCTACTCAGCTCTCCCCTACAACTTGTTGGACAAGCAGACGTGCAGGCAGGCAGGATGATAAGTTCCAGCCAATAAGCCAGGAAGGGTTGACTGGTGCTGAGAAAGGAGCTGCACAACGGGCGGGCAGGCAAACAGACAGGCATGGCAGGGTTAATGCTTTCACTCGGCAAAGTGATGTCCTGTTATGCCACCCAAGCAGAGAAAGCATTACTGTGTATTCACGCCTGGCTGCACGGCATGTGGAGAGACAGCCTCGGAGAGGAGAGAAGGAAAGTGGACGGAGAGAGAAAAGACTGCAGCGGTAGGGACAGATAAAGAGCATCACTGAGGCAAGGCATTAGGAAAAGACAAGAGACAAAAGCAGGTGTAAAAGCAAGAAAACGGCTAATAAGAGGAGGTTATATACAGAAAAACCAGATAACCGACAACAAATTAGAGGAGTTGACAAGAACTGAATTCCGCACCACAATGACCCCTTTGTAGGAACAAAAACTATTCTCTCCAGCATGGATGAAGTTAATTCCTTGAGGCAGAGAATAAAGGAAAACAAATGACAGCCAGCTAGCTAAGCAAGCCCTGAAAGCCTGAGTAAGCCACATAGTCACACACTAATGAGCAGCTGCGGACACAGCAGGGCTTCACAGATGAGCTCTCTGCCTCAGTGCTTTGCAGCATAGAAATGACTTTTAGTGATGAATCAAGGATTTGAATGAAAGTAAATATAACATCTAGGCGGTGACCTAGAATCAGTGACATCCAGCTACGACATCTACGGTTTAACTGTCTATAACGTTATGCTGACGTGCTAAAACGAAACGTGTCAAAGCGCACATTCAATATTCAAACAATAAGGGGAGGAAGACAAATTTAAGAAAAAGAACAAACCTCTGTAAACTGTTGAGGACAAATTCCAACTTTTTCTCCCAACTTGGCTTCAATCCAGCTCTCATCCACTCGTCTGATGACAGTCAGGATGTCTCCCTGCAAATCAGAAACAAGCCACAGATATACAGAAAACACTAAGAATAAATGGATAGCAGGTGGTTTCAACAGTGTAAGCTCGCCCTGAAAGACTGAGCACTAAGCTCAAAAACTCTCCGAGTCTTATGTTTCTGCTGTAGCATGTGACATCAGCTCCCTTTGTGTCTGCAGGCCCAGTGCTTTCTGCGGCCAGCCTCCTAAAACCATTTGACCACCTGCATTAAAAAGAAAGGCAAGCTCAAGTGTGCTTTAATGGAGAACACACAGAACTGAAGCCCTTATATAACATCCTCAGAGATCCTTCAGGGCAAGTAACAGCCACTGCAGCAGAGGTCTGAGACCTCAGGTCCACTAGTCTTAGTTTTCACTCTGAAAACTGAACAGAAAGAAATGGCCACTATGTATAAATATTACTGGGAATTTTATGTCTTATATATCACAACAAGATAATACAACTTCACATCTGAAAAAGCTGAAGCAGAGTAATGCTGTGTGGTGAATTAAGCATCATTCAAAGTGTCTTATTTCACTGCCATTGGAGCAGAGAAGCTAAAATACTGAATATTGAAACAAGAGAAAAACCTAGTTTTTACACAGTTGTCAGCCTGTATAGTCTTTCAAGTAAATCAGTGCATTATTCATTATTCAGCTTACAGCTCTGATTTATGATGTACACAAAGTGGCATGCAAGTCACATCTTCTGAGTTACACTTAATGTAAAAGATCAATTAAACAGGGGAAGAAATGGTCTCCAAAAGACAAAATCAAAACAAAAAGAGAAACTCTTTTCGAGGTCTTTTGGGGAAGTGTTCAAAAAAATTGCATGGTGTTTCTTTACTTTAAGCATTTTTAGAGTTGTTTTAAGTAATAAAATGAAATAAACACCATGCAACTTTTGGATCACTCCAGGTTTCGGTCATCTTTAACCAGTTTGTTACCATCAAATAATAATCTAAAATTTAAAGCTTGACAAGAACCCTGACTTCTCAAACCTTGTCCCTGCTATCAGAAGCTTGACCTCTTTTAAAATAACACTAGAGAGAACTGTGTGAACTCTACAAGTATGTGCTTTTGACTTGTTTTTTTTTGAGTACACTGACATTTATTATTTACATTCCCAAGCCTGAAACTACCCTAGAGGGCAAGAAAGGCTGAGATAGCTCAGTTCACGGCTTTCGTTTCTAACCCCAAGCCGCATTGTTTCAGTCTACGATAAAACCACACATCTACAACTACTTAACAACACATACTTTTGTCATATATAAAGTTTGGGATAAATACAAAACAACATTCTTGTTGCTATTGACATGTAATGACAAATTAGCTCTTTTGTTCAGTGTCGTGTCCCATTTGGTTTGCTTGGATTTGTCGGTAAATTTACAAACGTGAAGGTCCAAAATAATGACTAGAATACAGCATGGTCATTTCTTCCTTAGCTCTGCGCAAATTATGTTTGTTATATACTCCAATTTTTGCAAATCGCATGCCAAAGCATCAGACATTTGCAGTCTTTAAAAAGCTTCTCTGCTAACTTGTGATATTACATAACACGCCTTTGTCTAAGCAGTTGCCAGGTTTGCTTGTTTTTAGTGACTTTGGGTTTTCATCGACTGGATTGCTGGTTTTGGTCACAGGATCTGGCAACACGAGTTCAGCATTACATGGTCAGTGCAGAACAGTAAGACGAAAGGAAGACACACTTTTATGGTGAGGTTGAATGCCAAAAAATTCTTAGTATTTTAAGAGATAAAGAATATAATAGGAGTTTTGGGATGGGAATAAACATCTCAGCAGCATAGCGAAATGAAACGTGAACATATGAGATCTATAACGCGCAATGAACATGAATATAATATCCACAACACAGATCATGCCAACGCCATAATCCAAATGAGAGGAGGTTTTAGGTGTTCGGGCTTCTGTTGTAGTCAATAACACCGGGAACATTTCAGCATCTGAGGGAGGAATAGCTAGTAACAAGAATAGCTAGATGAGGGAATTCTTTCTACAACCGGGGCCCGTTTCTGAAAGAGGGTTATGTTGAAACTCTCAGTATGTTAACCCTGAGTTGGTGGAAACTCTGGGTTTTTTGTTCCAGAAAGCGAGGCGAGTTTTACCCCAAGTCTGTTACCATGGTAACTGACTCCGTGAAGTGAACCTCCTCGCTGGCAGGTTGCCCATAAAGTAACCCTGATTTTCTACCTGTCTCCTCCCACCTGAAGCAGCCGTAGGACATGGGCTGTCCGTACTAACACGATTCCAGAGATTCAGAAGCTGAATTAATACACAATCATTTACGTAGGCAGAAGGTCTTTGAGAACTCGAACAGACATGTTATCATTTCCTGATTAATATTTCATGAAACGGCACCGTTTTGCAGTCACTCGGATTCTCCAGACCTACATATCCAACATGACAGATGACAGCACAGTAAGATTTGTACTTTGCGATGCGATACTTTTTTAACATTTCTATTGTAAATGGTACCTTTCTTTCCAACATTGGCAACACAGAACATTTTAGAAAGACAACGGTATGTCGGGTAAAGATTAAAGTCCTCACACATGTCTAAAATCATAATCCCATAATTGTGTGATGGGTAGATATCTACTGTTGGCCTCTGGATTCCAGCAGACAGTGTCTCCTCATTATCTTCCCTTCTCCAGTGATGAAGGAGATTAGTCTTAGTCTATATCTATATCTAAAAAAGATCTGGATATTAGGTGAGAGGACATGTACTGTATGAGTTAAAATGGCATTTGTTGTAGTTTTAAATTAGTAGATGTAGAAATAGCCACTGAATTTTTTTTCCATCAACAAGTGTGAAATTGACATAAAAAGTATACAATCAGGGTCTAGTAGCTATAATATATTACCTTCATAAAACATGTCTTTATACTTCATTTTCAGTTGTCTACATGTGTGTTTTTCCCCAGTGGGATTGAACCTACATGAAACTAAGATTTTATTCTATACACAAATATTTTAACCCCTTATCCTCCAGTTTAAAATAGAGTAAAGTTAAATATTCAGTCAGTGGACTAGTAGATTCCAACTTGCGCATTGACTCAGGCAGTTTTCTTCCATGCTACTTCTCTCTCCTTAGCAGCAGCAGAAATCCTTCATTTTTTTTTATAAAACACCTCTTCCTACTGCCCATATGCTTCAATAAGAACCTCTCCAATCTCACTCCAATCTGGTGAAATAACCAGCTTCTTATCAGCGGTTGCCATGGTGAATCCATGTATCAGGGCTCCATTGATGATGGCTTTTCATTGTGGTTTCTAACTCTGGGTAAAGACACATAGTTTATTGAACCAACTCAAAGCTGCTGTTTTGGAACCGAAAACTGTGAGTTTCTCAGCTCAGAGTAAGTTGACCCAGAGTTTCTTTTTAGACTCAAAGTGAGTTGAACCTCCTTTCTGGAACAGACCCCAGGAATAAAATCCTTAACATAAACTTTAAAAATGGACTACCTCAAGAAGTTCAAGCTGAAGATTCAACTAAAGAAATGTGTGGATACATTTTTTCAAAGAGCAGCACAAGCAAGATATCCCATAAAAAAGATTTCCCCATGCAAAAACACTAAAGAGTGAACACAAAAAGTTTTGCATGCAAAACATGTTACTCAGTTGTGTAACCATGCAGAGTGCCGAAAATGTGGCTTTTGGTCCTTCTTTTGTTTGTTGTGAAAATAAAAAGAAATGTCGGGCCTGTTCCAGAAAGGAGGTTCAATTAACTCTGAGAAACTCTGGGTCAACTCACTCTGAGCTGAGAAGAGTTTTCGGTTTCAGAACATCGGCTTTGAGTTGGTTCAATCAACTCTTGAGTATCTTTGCCCAGAGCTGGGAACCACAACAAAAAGCCATCATCAATGGAGCCCCAATACCTGGATTCACCATGGCAACCGCCGTCAAAAAGCTAGTTATTTAACCTGATTGGTGCAGAGGTTCTTGTTGAAACTTTTGAACAATATAGAGAAGTATTTCGTTAAAAAAGAGAAACACTGTTGCTGCTGGAGTCCATTGGTCCACTAACTGGATATTTAACTTTATTAAAACTGGAGGATGTGGGTTAAAATATCGGTGGATAGAACAATCTTAGTTTTATGTGGGTTCAATGCTGAGGGTGAAAAACACATAGAGGCAACAGAAAATGAAGTAAAAAATATATATTTTATGAAAGTATTATATTGGGCTATAGCTTTTAGACCATAATTATAAATTTGTTTTGTCCGTTTCATACTGATATACAAAATAAATATTCAGTCTAGTGATTTAAACCCCCAACAGATTTGGTTTTAACTCATACAGTACATGTCCTCTCACCTATTATCCTGATTTTTCTATTGTAGATATAGCTATGGGGACTAAAATTAATCTCCTTCACGTGAGGAGGAAGAGGATGGTGAGGAGACTGACAGTAGATTTCTATCACACATTAGTGGAATTATGATTTCACATGTGTGAGGACTTTCCTCATGACTCCACCGTTGTCTCTAAAATCGTTCGTGTGGCCAACGTTATAAAGAAAGGTTTGATTTACAAAGAAGTATGAAGTGTCGCAACGCAAAATACAAATCCTGCTGTGACATCATCACATGCGCGCACTGTCATGTTGGATACCGCGAGTTAGTTACCATGGTAACAGACTCGGGGTAAAACTTAATCCTCGTTTTCTGGAACGGAAAACCCAGTTTCCACCAACTCTGGGTTAACATACTCAGAGTTTTCTACATAACCTGCTTTCTGGAACAGGCCCCTGATCTTTACTGTTTGATTATGAGTTCATTTTCTCCTGTAAATTTTGCATGCCACTGTCTAAAAACCAATCCAAATCTGCCACACCTAGTTGCTTTACGTTTTGGTAGCTAACTTTGCATAACCATAGAAATGTGAAGATGAAATCTTTACAAACAGTGCAAAGATTAAAATGTCAAAATATTTCTTTATGTATTCATTTAATGGTGGTAGTGAGGCAGTTTATTTAGTCTGTTAAATGTAGTAACGTCTAAAACGGTAAAAAAAAATGAGCTTTTCTCGCTGTTTGAGTGACAGACCTTGCGAAAGCTGAGACAATATTCACTGTCTTCCAGATTCATCTCTTCTGGGTCAAAGTCACACATTGCCCTACAGAGAGGTGGTGGCTGGGCCTGCTCGGGGGGTTGCAGCTGAGGCATCTGGCTGGCCAGCTGCAGCGCACTGACAGATGTTCTGCTACTATCACCGGTGTCTTCATGGTGCCAGTTGTCATCCACTTTGTGGTTTGGGGTGATGCTATTAGAAGGTGCAAAGACCAACTCTCCTGACATATCGCCTTGTTGGTTGTATAGTGAGGTTCTGAGAGCACCCTGAGGAGCACAGAAGAGAAATATATCAGCTGCGTTATATCTAAATAATATCTAACATGAAGATATATGTTTGTGAAGACAGTGAATTTGTTGTGTTTATACTCTATTCCACAACATCCTTTAAATAACATACAAATATCTAATATACCACCAATTAGAGATAGTCATTAACAGAGCAGGGTGACAGACTTTGCATGTCTCTAACAGATTTTGTGCCGCTCACACACAGATGCTCTTATATGCTAAGGAGTTCCTATGACACAGTTTTCTCATGAAGATATCATCACCTCAGATTTGGGTGTAACTGCTTACTGTTTTCAGAAACAACACATCACTGTCCAGAGGTGCTATGAGGGCACACTGAAGAGAACTAGGACATTTAATATTATTTGGCCTAATCTCTCCTGAACTCACCTCACATCTGATCAGACCTATCCACGTATGTTATTTTACATCTTTGGCAGAATGTTCTGACTGAACTCAAGGCATGTATTTGGATTAAACTCTTCACCTCTCAGGAGAGTTCTCAAACACAGAGCACTTCAGACAAGAGGGGTATGTTTTTTCCATATTGGAGAATAAAACATCAGTGAAAAGTATATCACAGTGTACAAGCTGTGTAGTAACTTCACAGTCCTCAGAAATGACTGGGTTGAATTAAGGTAACAATGCAAGATATGATTTAACTTACCATTAATCTTTATATACTCAGTTCTTGCCATTTGTTTCGGAATAGAATAATTAAAATTACTCGCTTTGTATTTCATGCACCAGAATTATACATCAGTATCTGCAAACTCACTGCACACACAATATAATATCTTTTTAAAGGAGAACTACAAAACATCATTTTAAACATCAAAAGCAACTTAAAAACATCCTCAGAGCCAAAAAGGCAACAGAATGATCAAATATAATATTTATAACTGGCCATATTTGCCACAAATGCTTAAAATGTGCTTGAATTTGATTAATGAAACTGGCTCTTTATGATTTAGATTTGATTTTTAAGCTGATTCCAAGCACAGGGAGCAGCATATACTGAAATGCCTTTTTTCATATTCAGTATGAGCTTGGAGGATATATGCTAGAAATAAGTCTTAAAAACACCTTTTAACCTTTAAAGTAGGCTTTAAAGTAGCTCTCAATTAGATATTATGTGTAAGGGCAGGGTTCTGGAGGATTTGGCCTAAGTTCCTTATCCTACCGGAAGCAAATAATCAGCTCTGAGTTAACTTACACTTGTAGAACAATCTGCATTGATCTTTGGAGCATCTTTAATCCCACGGGAAACCTGATTTACGTTCAATAAATCAGATCACCTTCAGCTCTTCTGAGATTAATCTTTTATACTTCTTATAAGATAGAAAATCCCCAAATCTTCTGAGCATACATCATTAAGAAAGTAGTTTTAATTTATTATATACAGTTTGTAAGACATAAAAAAAAAATCCAATGCCAATTAGTAACAGCTAATTGGGGTCTTAGTAAAAGAAATTCAGAGGGCAGGGTAGTGCACTGACCTCACTGTGACCTTGTTTTTCTCTGTGCTGACTCTCCTGCTGCTGATCCTCCCTGACTCTCAAGCTGACCCTGGACAAGGGCACTGCATAGCGGGCTCTCTGCGTGTTTCTGCTTGGCCCCGAGAAGCTATGGGGCCCCTCTAGAAGCCGCACCAGCAGCAGGTTCTCAGGAAGCTCCTCCACCATCCTGGCCGGAACAGGAGCGCGACACTCTGGGCAGAAGAGCTGGGAGTGGGATGCTTCCTGCTTCTGCAGGCAGGACATACAGAAAGTGTGCTGGCAGGGTAGAACCTTGGCTGATGCATCCAGCTGCTCCGAACACAGGGGGCATTCCAGCAAGGTCATAAGAGCCAGCTCCTCCATTTTAAAATTGGCCGCTGGTCTTTGTGACAAGGATTCCTGGTAGCCTACATCTGAAATAATGTAATCCACCATGCTGAGAGAAAGTGGAGAAAGTGGAGAAAACTCATACAGTGACATGAGATAGGCTACTACAATGACAGAGTTCTGCTCACTATTACTGACCAAAGTCTTAAAACAGGGTTCAATGTTCAGTTATACAACTTAAAAGTTCGATAAAGTGGAATTACTAGAACAAACTGTTTACAGTAACTTCGTGCAGCTCGTCAACAGGTAGGCTATCATGTCAGTTCACCTGTCTGCACAGGTAAGTTATAGCAACAGGAAATATCCGGAGATTTAAGCCTGAACAACAAAGTGAAATGTTTTATGACTACTTACACGTTTTCTGCTGCCTGTCGGGGCGGTTTTCCATTAACTCCGAAGTGAAGAAATGCGTAAGTAATTTGTCGTTATCGCGATGACGCAGTGTGCACCCCCCAGGAGGAGGAGGAGGACACGGGGACAGTGGTTAGAGACGGGCGCGTGAGCTTTACATGAACGCCAACCACTTAACTAGTGCCAGAATTTTAGAACGACACGAAACCCACCTGTGTGAGATTGTACTCGAAACAAAACTGGCTAAAATGTGTCGACCACAGCTCAGTGGCTCATTCATCAGGAACTGTATCGGATTTCAGAGTCATGACGAACTTGGTTTAACCCTTAACATCTCATCAGGTTGATTACAACATCCTTGTAGTAACCTACTAAAACTAAAAATATTACGTTATGAGAAGATTTCACAAACGTTTTTGTCATCTTGAAAGAATGCCATGAATTTCAAAAGTTATGAGTTAATTGGGAAAGTTTGGGAGTAATTCCCCCTGTTAAATCTGGGTCAGAAAATTAAGTTTCTTAACCCCAGTCTGATAATAGTTGTAGTGTTTAGGCTATATAGGCATTGTTTATTTATCTAAATGCTTATCTTTTTCTTTACAGACTTAAACAAGGATATTGTAGAGAATCAGTATTTGCAACACTGACATATGTGACATGGTCTCCCCCTGCTGGCGTATTCAATGACCTGCTCTACAGCTTTAAGCCTGCAAAGTCCACACCGACACCACTGGAAATCAAAGCTGAGCTCTATAAGCACATTCTTATCCTCCATTTCTTTGTTGCTTATTTCTGAGAGTAAAGTAGGCTACCAGCAAATTTTTAGGGGACATGAAGCAATTATCAGGAAATGGTGTGTGCATAAGATGTAATCATTTGTTTTTATCCAGAAGCTTTAATTGTTTGATCACCCGCACACTCATAACCCCAAATTCGCAGTCTTGCAACCCAAGGTTAAATAATTTAACTATACCAGCTATGCACTGTAAGTTCAGAACATCAGTCTGAATTTTTTAAACAAACATGAATCTTTCATGTATTTCTTCACGTCAGCAGAACTAGGGGATTTCTAAAAATGTGCATATGGCTTTTACAGAGAGACTGAGAGCAACAGAAAAGGCCATGACTTATTTAAATTGTTCACATCAACGCTGATGCCGGCCTGCTCCCTCAAGCCTGTCACAGTGACTCTAGCAGCAGAGTGGTGTCTAAACAGGACTTGATTTTAACGTTGAAGATGTTTTTTTCCTGACTGACATTTAAACTCTTGATAAATGCCATGCTTTCATGTGTATGTGATTGATCCTCATTCTTTCAAACATAGACAGTGGAGAAAAGAAGTCAGCACCTAAGTGCTTATTGGCTCCTCACAGATCAACAGTCAGTCTGGCTTCCATGACTGAGCCCCTGTGTTGTTGGGTGAGAGACCATGTTTGATGGTTCTAATGTGCAGTCTATCTGATGCAAAGGGAAGGGCCTCCCCAGGGATGCCTCTGAGCTGCAGTCTCTCAGAATATTATGGCTTGCCACAAGTTTCTGCTTATAGTGGAGCGCCTTCTTCTCCAGCTTTCATGTTTTATTTAAAGTGCTGTCTTATTCAGAGTGCTGCTAACTCACTGAATGTGATCAGTCTCAGCATTGCCTTATCATATTTTTTTTTTTTTTTGGGGGGGGGACTTTTTCTGGCCTCTCTGTCTGCTGCCCTGTTTGATCATTTGACTGTAGTATGTGTGCCTAGCGTGAATTAAGTTATGTTTCAGCAGTTTAATTTGAACAAGGTGTCAGTCAAAATGCATAATCCTATTGCGGCAGTTCGGCAAGGATTAGCCACAAATGGAACGGCACATTAGGTGTGTCAAAGCCGCATAATTAACTTCTCCCTTTCAGAAGGGACTAATCCTCCACCTAAAAGTTAGTGACTGTCACAGTTGCAGCAGTTCCCAGGTGACTCGTTTATGTTGTTTTTCTTTCTTTTTATAGATATATTGAGTAGCTTCAATAGGAGCTGTCTCTCTTTCACAAAGTAAATGTGTGAGAGGAGGCTGCAGCTTGTGTTTGAAGGGAAAACACAGCAATCAAGTCAAACTGGCTCAACTGGAACATCTGCAGTTTTCTATGACTAGCCAGGTGTACTTAGGTGTAAAGGTCATATTGACACCTCACCTCGTACTGAGGTGAATTTCCCACATTTAACATCCGACAAAGTCCGGCTGACAACAGCAGGATATGGTAATGGCCCACATCGTGTTGTCACTGTGAGTCCACTGACTCAGTCATGACTGCTTGTAAGCCTGAAAATGTAATTTAGGACTAAAACATATGCAGGCATCCATCAGATGCTTTTTTTAACATCCACATGAAGCAACTTTACCATTTTTCCACCCACAGTTTGTTCTGCCTGGTCCTCCTCCTCTGCCAGCAGAATGAATCCTGTAAATATTTTATATTTGATAAATAAATGAAAGAACCTCTTTTCTTACTTCTGGGTAGCTCACTAAGATGCTCCCTTACCTACGTATGCCGGAACTTATTATCGCAGCTCTGACATTGTTTCAGCTGGAGCCTAAATGAGGCTCTGCTCAGGGACATTTTAATTTATTTTTCAAAGATGCGTCAAATGCATCCATTCTCCTGGCAGCAACAGAAATAGATGTTTTAAAAAAGATGTTGTTGTTGTTGTTCAGTCTGGAGCCACGATGTAGTTGGATTTTTAAGATTTCCTTAAGCACTTCATGAATTAAATATTTTGTTACCATAATAGAGTGAAAAAAAATCAGTGTTTTTGTAGGAAAACAATAAATCTACTGATAATGAGGAAAGATACATTGCATTCCTGCCCTTCCAGAGGATACCACAGTGACATATGAACCCTACATGTCATTAATGACCTACTTTGCTCTCCCTGGCTGTTATGCCCCCCTATACATTACTCACATAGGGCAGACAGAGGCTATTTACAGCTATCTTGCTTGTCAGGCTGCAGGCTGTGTGCATCAGCCTGTGTCATGTGACTTGTGTTTGTGTCCATGTGTAAAAGAAACTCAGCCTCAGTGAAAACACAACCTAAGAGGAAGCTGGACCAAGGGGTGGGACTTGAGCTGTAAGCCAATGACAGCTGGAGCACCTAAATCGGAGTTTAAGTCTTCCTGTTGCTTCGATTTTTTTCGGCAGAGACAGTGGGCTGAAGTTTTTTTTTTTGGTGTTACAACGCTCCGGCAGCTGTTTGAGCTGGAGAAGTGCATGAGGGAAACTAAAAATAGGACACACACACCTCTGAGCCAGCTGCCTCTTCACTGCCTTTGGGACTGTTTTTACATCTCCCTTCTCTCTCTTTCTGACATCCCTCTCTACACCCTTTTTGTCCCTGTTTTTTCAAAATCACTGAATCAGACCTTTTGTGGTTGACCGGTCCTGTGCTGGCATGAAAGACCTGAAATGGGACACTGCTTTTCCTCAGTGTGATTCATTACACAACCTGATTAAAAAAGAAAAAAAAAAACTGGAACACTGTGACTCAGCCAGGACTGAAAATGTGAAGTCTCTCTCACATTCTGGATCCAACTTTTTGAGAAGAACAAAGCAGTTTATATCTATCCAAATAAAGACAGTCTGTAAGTAAAACTTATTTTAGTATGTGTGACATTTTTGTTGCAGACTACATTGCAGATGGATCTTTATAGTTTTTTTTTTCCTGTGTAAGGGTGAATAAGCTCATAACTCACAAACTTCCCAAATCAAGTCTTCTTTAGTTGTATTGTACATTTAAATCAACCAAGGTTGAACAAAGCACTTCACAGATTTGACACAAAGAGGTAAACTATTTCACAATTTAGGGACAGCCTCCCCAAAAGCTTTTTGTTTTTTTGCCTGCTTCTTAGGCTCATTTAGAAGCAGTTACTTCGTGGTCTGTTGGTGTCAAGTTGGGAGTAAGGTGGGATCTTTCCATTACAGGTATCTAAATAAAAAAACAATTTAACAATCAATCCTGTAATGAATAGTGAGTCTGTACAGAGAGCACAATACAGGTGTTACAAGGCACATTAAACATTAAAAGCATTATAGCGGTGTGCAGAGGTAATTTAACATAAACAAAAAAAAAAAGAGAAAGGGAGAAAGAAAACAGATTAAAAACCGTATTAAAAACATGTGTAGCATGGTCCCTTTTTTTCTTTCCAATCAGCTGCATTTTGAAATAATGGATGGATGATCTAAGCTCACAAAAGCGTTACAGTAATGAAGACAAGGAACTATAAAGGCATGAATGACCTTTCCAAATCTTTAGGGTAATAAAGAGAGTTACCATTGCTATAAATCCGAACATCTCATCAAATCATTTTTATATTTAATTATTTTTCTGTAAAGGGAAATAAAACAATGGTAATACATTTTTATTTTTAACTGTCAACTAAATCAAGAAGGAGTAATTTATTGATTGCAATGGTCTGACCATTGACATAACTGGTTATTGATAGTTTTTTCTTGTTTTTATTAGAATAAATATTACTATTTGTCCAAACGGTTAGTTTACCATGGGAATATTTCCAGTTTTCCTACATATTCAGTTTAAAGTGTCATGTAGGTGCTTTAAACCAATTAAATTATTATCAAAATTGTTGTGGCTTTAGCACATTATGGTTAAAGGACTTCTGCAACCAGTTAAGAGTGTAGGCAATTTACTCATACATATTAGTATATAATTTTAGTTTTGGTCAGTTAAATATAAGGGAAGGAGTACCAAATACTGTAATTTGGGCAACCCAAGAAATCTGAGTTCTTGTGTAACTTCTGTAAAGGTCTCAGGCTGAAATAAGCTTGTTAGGGGACTGACTTGTTTATCATAATTGTTTGAGAAGGTCAGGCGACACAGATTTAATAGCCACTTAAAATCTTTGACTCTTCAAACTTTACTCAGTCAGCAGCCATGGGCTTCTCTGAGCAGCACTCTGAGAAATCAAATGATTGTTGTCCATAAAGCATTATCAGGTAGCCATTTCCTCAGGTCATAATGTCATACAGAAACAGGAATTAATGGGTGAGGTGAAGCTCAGGTATGGAAGATTTTCTGTGAGAACCACTGAAATACTTGAAAAGCAAATCAACCTGCTGGACTTCAAAATATTTTTTATGGGTAAAGGTATGTTTGTGGATTAAACTGTGCAAAATGTCATTTTAAAAAAGATTTGCACCTGTGTTGCAGTCAGAGGCAATGGCAACACTTTACTGATAGTGGGGAGAACTAACTAAATACCTGCAAATTCAGGAGGCCATCATCAGCTGAGTTTCCACCCATGAGAAGAGAATTTGAAGCAAACCTTTGAAATGTGGCTTAATAGAAAATAAAGTCTAGCATGTTTCCATTTTCTGGTCTGGAGTGAAAAAAAAAGTCTGTGTTTCATGTCAGCAGATGGAAGTGTACATTACACATGGAAGTAATAAACAGTGCAGTAGCCTCTAACCAGACACAAAACATCGACAAAGAAAACAGCAGACCGGTCTTCTGGGCTTCAGGAATAATTTAAAGTGGGTTCATTCTTTCATGTCCTTCACGTGGACCATGTTTATACTGTAGAAGCAGAAACAGATGATTGCTCATGTGATCAGTCATGTGAGTCATGTTCACAACAGAGCCACATTAGGCTTTTCCATCTCCCTTTATGCACATCAACTCTTTTTTTTAAAAAGGTAGAAAAACAAAATAAATTTTTAGGGTTTTATTGCAAAATTGAGACAAAAACCGGACTGCTGTTTGTTAGAAATCTAATGTGTAGCAGGATAATGATCTGAAGCACACCTGAAAAATTCAGAACATACCACCTTGAGAGGAGCAAAATTAAGACTTTGCCACTACACTCACACTCCTCCCACCTAAAATCTGTGAATAGTCCTGAAGATAACAGTTGTTTTTCTTTTTCTTAAAGCGCCTCTTCTTTTCTATATATCTTTTCTATATCATTTCTATACATAATTAAACAAGGGACTATTGTAAGGAGGGGGGAGAAGAAACCCCCCCCCCAAAAAAAACAAAAAAAAAACAAAACACTGCCTCTAGTACTTCATGGCAGCACCTGTGTCCAACTGGACTCAGCAGTTTGACTAGCACTTTACTTAGCATTAAATTTTACGTTATTTTTTCCTCCAATCTTTTTCATTTGGTTATTGTTTTCCAGATATTTTCCTTGTATTTATTTATCCATTTATTTTAATTTATAAGTTTATTCAGGCATTATGCTTGGCACATTGCAAATATCACTGGCCATCCATTCAAGCTATTATGACAGGAAGGGCAGACTATACCTGCATTAGTACAGAATGCAGATCTAATTTTCAGGAATTCTGCTTTGATGTGCAATCTGCAGTATATTTATCCTGACTAAGTGATGCCTGTTCAAAACTGCAGTTCTCAGCTATTTTTAGAAACTGTTTTACATCATCCACCTGAACTAATGGCTTCAGCCTTAGACAATGTAGAGAAGTTGGAAGGAACTGAGATTGGTTTTTACCTTTTCATGGTATTTGTTGTGGATGAAAAAACAGAACAACAGATGCTTTATCCTTTAAGGAGAGCACTACACCCAAAGGCTTTTGTGCTTGTACTCTGCAGAGCATCAGTTCAGAAGTGAAGCATCATGAAAGACACAGATTTTGCTTCTCTCCATTAAGGATAAAAATCAAGCCGGTGAGTGTGCATGTACATTCTACTGCCTATGAATAAGAAAAGCAGTGTCCTCTGTTTATCGTCCCTCAGGACTCTGAGAACAGGAAAATTCTCTTTTGCAAAGTAAACCCAGTAAGTAACATGATTATTATGGCCTGCCGTCTGTGTGTGGATGATGAAAGTAATTCACATCTGAAATTACTGGCTGAGTTTCGTTCACTCATCTCCTGTGGAACAAACCCCCTCAATCACACCCTTTGATGTGCTTTCCTAATTCCCATTCAGTGGGCAGATACACATGTCATACAGTTTGCTTGGTATCAATTTTGGAGAACGACACGGAGCATTTAAAATAGATTATGTAACCTCCTTCTCTTTCTCTTTTGGTACCTCATCGTTATTCATGCACATTCATTCCAAACATACATCTGTGTACAGTGCTCTTATTAAATTATTGTTCAGGATATTACCAGTAGCACCAACAAGCAGTGCATGATAAGTAAAATAATGGTTGATAATTGCAGAAAAAGTGAGGTTGTGCCTGAAAAAAACCTGAAAATCAGGTTAATAGCATTAACGTATCAGAGCTGCCATGTGACACTCTTTGAAAAGTGGTGGATGCTGTTAAGTCAGTGATGAAAAGTGTGTCAGCAGTGATTAAGGTGACACTGCTGAATCGCATCTAGAGGCCAGATCACAACTCCTGTTAAACCATGGATATAATTTCTGTGGTGCACAAAAACCGAGAAATGTCACCAGTCCCCCAGAGGGGTTTCAGCATTTGCTGAAGGCTCCCTCTCTCTCTCTCCCTCTCTCTCAATCACACAAGCTCACTTAGCACCAGCTGAATGCTGTTGTCATACACATTTTCTGTCACGGTTTGGGGTTTTTTCACCCTCTTTTAGCAATATTTCTAAATAGTGTCGATAGCACAAAACTGATTCACAGATTTCTAAACACTCCATGTGTGTTATTTTCAAGGAATACCAGCCGAACATTTTTATTTTACAGTTACTTTAGCGTATATATTCTGTCATCTAAGAATATTATTGTAAATTGGGTCACAATATACAGCCCGATATTAAGATAACTGTGGGTTTATGCTTTTTTGCACTTTTTCTGAAACCATGCTACCTTTTATTTACAGAAGGTTATACATGTGTGCTACCTTTGCACATTTTTTTCATAAATCCCCACTATGAATGAATATCACCACTAATCCAACCTGAACAGGAGGCGTCACAGCAAAATTTAAAGCTAGAAGAAAGGAAGTTCAAACCAATTCTCCCCTTAAGCATCATTGGGAATGTGAGATCCCTGGCAAGAGGACAAGCTTAGACGCCTGACGGCTGATGAGGGCATAGTGAGAACATCAGTAATACAGTATGATGGGTACCAGCAAGACATGAGTGATGGAACATTTTCCAGACTCAAACATCTCTCTTAGACTAGATGGGTAAAAAGAGATTGCTGACAAAGAAGGAAGAATAAAAGATGAGGGAACGACAGATAGTGTAATCCAAGAAAAGGTACCGTGTGGGGCCATCTCTGCACCTCAAATATTGAACTGTCTGATGTGAACATGGAAAATTCACCTGTATTACTCACTGATGCTGCATCATGTCACCAACCCAGTTGTTGCCAGAATACGAACACAACCTGATGCATTCATGATGAGTTCTCGATATTTTTCCTCCATAAGTTATACTGCAACAAAATAATTATTAAAATTATTATTATTCAGTTTACTTTTATCAATGACATTCATCAAATTCAGTATAATATCACTAAGTTATTGACAGTGGCAATCAATACTAGTGAATACTAAAACTACTGAATGATACTTCATAGAGGCCAATGTAAAGTAAGTCTTGCCTTTGTTTTGATGGCTTGACCACTTGGTTTCTGCTTCTCCGGTCATCATTCTTCAGATACATCTGTACACTTTAAAAAAAACACTTTATCTTTCCAATTATATAATATAATATATCATATTCTTCATATTTTATAAATTACCCTAGAAAAGACAAAGAGAAACCAAACCCACTTGACAGACTCATCACAGACAATGGACATACAGAAATAAATAAAAAAGGACCTGACGTTCCTTTTTACAAGACTGACCAGGGGCAGGAATAAACACTCAGAGTTCCAGATTTCCAGACCAGGTAAGTCGTCCACATTAGTTGTTAGATGATTCCAGGTTTTGCGGAATCCGTTGAGAGCGCCGTTGAGGGTACATCTGATCCTTTCCAACTTAAAGGGGACATATTATGCAAAAATCACTTTTATAAGTCCTTGGAATAGTCTCTTACAATGTTCTAAGTCACG
>JAOXYM010000007.1:24232967-24258952 GCA_028567055.1 Leptatherina wallacei | reverse complement strand
GGGTGCGGGAGGATCACACAGTTTTTTACCGCTTTCACTTTTTCGTTTTGGCACCGTTATTTTAATCTAAACTTAAGGAGTAATTATTGGACATCTGGATAATTAAAACAATGGCTCTGGTCGGTTCTTGGAAGCGCGTTACTAAACCTCTCCCCTCACCCAGCTGAGTGACTAAATGGCTTAGTCACTACACATTTTAAACAACATGAAACTCAAATATCCAACCTTGTTACCAAACTTAGCATGTAATGGAACAGATCTTGACAATGGAACCACTGGGAAACTTAAACCTGCTTCAGAACACAAAATAAACCTGAATCAAGTACAGTATGTATATCTTTTTCTTGTTATCTGTGGGGGTTTTACATGTTTTTGGTGTTACTTTGTTGTATGGATTTTGATATTTTCTGTGCCTTGTTTAATGAACAGCTCACAGGTTTCCCAGTGGTTCCAGTCTCAAGATCTGTTCCATTGTATGCTAAGTTCGGTAACGAGGATGGACATTTGAGTTTCATGTTGTTTCAAATGCAGCAGACTTCATGGTGAAATATACAAAATGATTTTGAGAAAAACCTTATGAAGGTGGGATTCTTCAGGCCACACCAAATCGGGGCAGACGTGAGAGAATTGACGTTAAAGGATTCACTGCTACAGTAAAACGAGGTAAGCATCTTCACTTTATTCCACTTCCAAAACATAACAGGAACATACGTCACTTCCCCACCATCTATTTCCTCTCCAACCCCTCTCACCGTAAAAGTAGCTTGAACTTAATAGACTGCCACCACAAGGCCCTCTTTTATTTAACAAACTGAAATAACTTTAAGTGTTTAAGAAAACCAAAAGACTCAAGTAACTTAAACAGAGGACACTGGGCCCTAGGAGGTGGGTGGAGGGGCTTTACCCAAGAAGAGGTGGATCCTATATAGAGTATGGTGAACTTGGCCTGTTGCCTGCTAGCAGCATCAGCATCGTTCAACCTCCTGCAACACAAAACACACATACAGAACAAAAGCAAAATCCACAAGAACCCAAAGAAGCCTGGGGCAGCTTGGGTTTTCTGTAAATGTTTCATGTCCTTTTGTTAATTTTGCTTTCTGCTCTTCCCTCACACCTGGTTCCAGTTAGCTAAATACCACACCTGTCCTGTGTGTTAGCTCCCTAAATAGGAACTACAAAGCAAGCTCAACGCAGCCTTTCTTTCTGTTTGCTGACTCAACAAAACCTAAACCTCCATTTGGAGTTAACACCACAAAGACTTCCTTTTTTATGTTCCTTTGTTAACTCAGGCTTTCCACTTATGGCTCTTTGCACGCTCGCATTGAAAGAACATCATACACATCATTTGGAGCTTCTTCTGCACAAAATAACCTGACTCTTCATTCAGAGAAAGAGCAGGCAGTATAAATGAGGAGGGGAGAAAAATATAACACCATTATGGAAAAAAACAAAACAGTTGCTGCACTTCACATTAGACATTAGAGGAATACTGCCAGTTGTGCAAATTAACAGTGATGTCTGCCAACTGTCGTACATGAAGCTCTTGAACTAACAATTAGATAGGAGGTGCTGCTCTGACAGTGATCCATAATAACATGTTAATGACATGCGTCTTGACTAAATTAAACACACTTTTTATTGATGTTACATTCTGTTTATGTATACTCATATTTTTTTAATCTGGGATTTTAAATTGAAATTGGCTGTGAATTAGGAAAAGATTGTGAAAAAAATAAGTCTGATTACTAACTAGGATATAACTTCCCCAACACAAGTTATGAGTTCAGCTCGTGTTATGGTGATCTCACCAAATTACAACAATGCAATCTTCATAACAATTAAAACTAACTTTCAGCTCAATTTAGCTCCCTATACTCACTCATTAAGTCAAGCTTTTCCTGGATATCTTTTATCACGAATTCCCTGTCTGTGCAGCGTCTTTTGCTGTGTATGATAAGCTTTATTGTTTTCTTCCTTGACTGCCCACCTACCAAGGCTGAGTCGGTGTTCGGGTCCTCTCCACCATTTCTACACAGAAACCGTTGACAATTTTAGCTACATGGAGAGCTACACTTTACAGGCACTTTATGATGCCTGCCAGTAAAACACAGAACGAATCTGTGACATGTCTACTTCAAACCCTGAATATGAAACCACTTTACCTGGATTTGAACTTAAATTTTAAACCACTTTCCAGTATGTTTTTTTGCACTTTTAAAATTCACTTTACAGTTGTTTGACTTTCTGTTTTGGTCACTCTTTTCGATCGCTACACAATTGAAAAACTTCTGTCATGTTTAGGGTGCATTCAGATTGCTTAGTTGCTCCATGTGAACATGGATCTTACTGTAAAGTAGGTCTTGGTTAAAAGTATAGTATGGTTTGTGTTAGGGGTTAGTTATGTCATGCCTTTTACATGTTGCTTGTGACATTGCAGATAGACCCTTACCAGTCCAATGGATCGTGCACCACAACAAAAAAGCTGAAAAAGCCTGTTCCTGAACCATTCACATTATTCTTGCCCCGACTTCAGTGCAGAGACGCTTGAGACATCCATCTTAAATGTCACAAGAAGGTCCACATCATTTATAGAATTCTAACCCTTTTATTTACTTTTTTTTTCCACACATACAATCAAAGATTAGATCGATATCCATTGGCATTATATACTCTAGCTACACAAAATTGTCTAACCAACACATAATGACAACATTAGATGAAAAGTTCTACAATGGCAAACAGATCTAGGCAGTGCTTCACTCGATACATTTGTCTCACTCATGACACCATATTTAGCCATCAGACCAAACGGTGAATTGAAACTTTGTTTGATATTGCATAATTATGCTAAGGGTGAAATGACATGCAATGCTGTTTCCAAAGCATATTTAACATATATGTGTTATCAGTGAATTGATATTTCTTGTGACATTTTGTTGCTCAACTCACAGCACCATCTGGGTATATCCATTTGTGGGCGACTGCACATACAGTATGTGAAAGGTTGGTGAACTGAAATGATGGTTCCCCTGAGGTTGCTTTGTTGTCAGTGATGTTATAACCTGTAGTAGCCTATGCCTGTCTCAGCCCTCCAAAGTGAGAGCAATGAGGGAGATGAAAGCCTCAGCCTGATTTACACATGTGCATATCACACACAACACTGTGCAAACTTTACAAAAACTAACTTACACTGCTTTATACTGTGTGTGCTTTGTTATTTATCCTGGTAGGATAGTCTTTTTTTTCTGGTACAGTATGTGTCCTAGAGGGTGCAGTTTAATACTCTTTACTGATGGTGACACGATACTACAATACCATCTTTCCTTCTGTTATTTCTGTATTCTCTTCTTCACATTAATACTTAGAGACGGTACTTTCTTAGGAGCTCTGATTGCCACATGTACTTCCTTTCTGGGAAGCGATCAGGAATCCTAATGCGCCGGAAGTCCTGGATACATTTCTCCATCTCCTGCTCTGGAGTCATCTTCTCCTTGTTTGCTTTCCTCTTAGCAGCCTCTCGTTCCCGCACCCCGAAGGTTCTCACGCGGAGCATGTCTGTCTTGCGGCGCATCTCTGCCTGCTGCAGCATGTGGACTGGCCCTTTTGGTACAGGACGGTCCAGGGTCTGGACGTTGGACCGTCGGCTCACAGGACCACGGATCACGGTTCCTTGAGGGGAACTGGCCTCTGACTGGGACTCAGAGCAGGAAGTGGAGAGGTCATTGAAGGATGTGCCGCTCTCTCCCTCACGCTCACTTTTGTGGCTTTTGCAGCAGCAGTCACAGTGAGAGGACGACCACCGGGAGGGTCCACCTAGAAACAACACAAACAAATACATTTGTCAGTCCACCACATGCAGTAAGTTTTCGGTTACAGCACTTTCTTTCATGCAGAAAATCGCTGACATATAATGTCCCTGCCGTCCTTACCGTGATAAATGACTGTGTTAATCAAAAGAAGCAGTTCTAGTGATCAAGCAAATGCTGACTAATGCCTCCACAGCAGTTTCAATGTCATATAAGTATATTTTAACCAATATTACATGACTGTTTGCATAGGTATTTAAGAGGTTCTACTGTAAGAACATATGAATTCTTTGACATATAATTACCAATCCAAAAGAGCTGGTGGGCCATGCATATTGCTTCCTCTGATAAGGAGAACCCCAGAGCTCGATAAAGCTAAGTACAGCTCACTATAAGACCTTTCCCTTTTCCCAAGGCAAAGCTCATCTCAGATCCAAAGCAACTGCTCTGCTGTCACAGTTTCTAATTAAACCTGTAACCTGACTGCCAAGATGGTGGTGTATTAGTTTTGTGTTTTGGATCAGCCAGTCAGATTAGCCAGGGAATATGCTTTATATGTTTAGGGAGGAAACAAGGTAGAGAAAGCAGGTAAACAAAAAGCGTTATTTACTTTGGCTAGGGAAAAAACGGTGAGTGAATTCATGCACCTGCAGACTTTGAGGGTGTCCTCTTTTCCTGTATTGAAGTTTGCCAGAAGAAGATTTTTGCAGTCCTTTTCTCTACCCCTGCACCTTCTTCTTGTCTCATCTCACTTCCTCCTACACAGCTAATTATGGACTAGAAATGGTGAACAGTGTGGCTTGTGAAGTGTTCAAGTAAAGATACATGTTGTGCCATTTCCAAAAATAACCATGATCTATGATCTCATTTAGATTTGCAAAGAGGCAGAAATGTGCATTGTTAATACAATTGTCTTCACTGTATGTAAACAGAAGTATTGAAGAAATAAAATCATGGACATGGACTCTAAAAACCCCATAATGTTTTTTTTAATGTGATGAGATGTGATACAGACTCAATAGCAGGGATGTCTCAGGGGGGAGCAATCATTTGTTCATTGCATCCTCTAGAACATGCACCAATTTAAGCTGAACAGAGTTCAACTGGGATTTTAACCTCTCTGTGCAGACTGGAATAATAACCTTATCTCTGGTGTGATGATTGCATTGAGCTGATAGTGAGCGAGTGGCTAACAGCTTTTTAATGGCTAATCCATGAGTAAAGAGGCCAATCAGCACACCAATTTCCCCCCACAGAAAATGAATCTTGCTGAATCCAGCAGACAGACACTGGGCAAATGGATGCAGGCATTATAGTGAGCAGGATCAAGAGGAAAGAGGCTGGTCATTGTCTCTAAATGGATGGATACTGTAGTTCAGAGGGGCAACTTTATTAAGAAACTAGCCAAACCAAATAGTAGCAATGCCAAATTTTCTGGTCACACTGTAGAATGAATTATTATAAAGCAAGGGACAGACTGAGAAATACTCGAGTTTTCATTTAGTCTTCAACATCTTAACAGAGCACAGATATGTTTGTTTTTATCCAGTTTTAGAAAAAAAGAAGAAAGAAAAATCATTCAAATGCTTTATCACCCCAAGATCCCAATTTTTTCCTTCTTTTTATCATAATTTTGGACTTTAATCAGCTTTTTTAGGACAGTAAGCTTCTTGTTTATGTCGTTAGGAAGAGAGGCTATTTGAGGTTGACTTCAAACCTTTATCAGTAATCTAATAAATCAAACTTCTTTTCAAACAATCAGCAGCTTAGCACTCTGAAAATTTGAATAATTAATGCTCAGGAAGGATTCAAAATCATTGTGGAGAGCATTTTGAGTTCTGGACAACCAAGAAAACTTTCTGAGACAATTGCTTGTACAATAAAAAAAATCAGCTGCACCACATAAGTTAGCTAAACAATATGAGGACTGATTAAATTAATATTGAGCATCTCCATTTGGGGTGGATCAATCAGGCTTGATCGACTGAAAGAGTTCTCTGACAAACTCCGATTGGCAGAAGAAAGAATGGCTTCAATTAAATACAAGAAAACTCTTAAAGCAAACATCAAACTAATTGAAAAAGTGCGGAAGATGAACAGAGAATTGCTTTTACAATAAGGTAATGATAAAGCATACACACTTTAAATTCATTACACAGTCAAGGGGGACAAGCTGGAAATTTTGTGAGTCCTTTAACCTAAATACTTTTTTTTTTTTTTTTAATCTGTAGATGCTCAAAACAGAAGATTCTTAGTTTGCTTTAGGAAGAGTTTACAGAATGGGATCATTCACAAAGCTGTTGTCATGGTGCTGAGACTTACCAAAGGTGCCCAAACTTTTGCTATAGACAATGAATCTGATACAGATATTGTAAGGATTTGATGTTGCCTTCAGATCCAAGACCGGAAAAAACTGAGAGCATTGTCAGGAAGCACAGTCATTCTCTGCTACATTTAAACAAGTGGGTGTGATACACTTATCTTTTCAGGGAAGCTATTGATTGTAATGTGTTTTTCTCTGCTCTGTACAGCCTGTCTAAGAGATCATATTCCCTCCACATTAACAGACTAGGACTGGTCCTCAGTCCAGACTTAGGCTGTGTCTGCACCTCTCATAAATAACACAGAGTTGAGTTGAGCTTTGCATGGAGGCATGCAAGCATGTCTCACGAGGTATCCTCAAACTCCTCTCCATCTCAAATGACAGCAAAAATGTTTGTCCTCGTGCCTGAGTGATATCAGTTTTGTGGAGATTTTACTGCTTGCAGAATTTAAAGACTTTAAAGTGCAAAAAAAACCAAACAATTAAAAATAGGACATGATGGAGACTGAAGGCAGAATTCTCTGACAGAACATTTTACAGATGTAAAATGTCAGTGAGTTTCTTGCCCAACATTAATTGGGGTTTTTTTCTTCTCTTTTTGCTTCTAAACTGACTCATCAGAGGTTTCTGAGGATGGCTGCTTTCACGGCAGAGCAGTACAGCACTGCAGTCATGTAATTACAGTGTCCTGGTGTGTTTTGAAAGGCGCTTTTAAATAAAATGTGGTAGCACTTCACAAAGCACCATTATGTGCTAGAAGTTGAGCAGCAAGTGGGGAAAAATAAAGCTTTCATTTCAAACTCAGACTTCAGTGACCCAAAGCTGTCTGCTTTTCACATCTGGACTTCTGCAGTGACATGAACTGTGTCAAAATGAATGAAAATCACATTTGATTTCAAAAAGTATCTTACATCCAAGTTGTCTGAATGTGACAAAAAAAGACCTGAATTTCTGAAATAAACATTTCTAATTTATTCACTTTCCTTTCTGTTATTCACCCAAATGCAACCTAACCCTGTGAGACTGAGCAGTTTGAATTATCTTGAATGTGTTTCAGGTTGCTGCAACATTTTCTGGGCAAGGCTTTGGTTTTTAAAAACAAACAAAGCAGGGAGAATCCGCTTTATTATGTTTAGGACTGAAAAAATAAAAAAAATCTGTCTGTATGAAGCAAAATAGGTTGATTGTTAATATTCGTGCAGCCAGTCAGAGAGAAAAGCTCATACGAGCGTGGAGATGTTCTGATCTTAGACACTCTCCAGGTCCCATATCCAGCTACGCAAATATGTTTTAGTCTTCCACCGCCTCGGGAGCAGCATAGTTTACATGCTTGTTAGCTCACAAATTAGGCCAGTGTGTCCTTGCAGCAGAAAAAGGGCTTGTCTTGCAAAGCAGGGACTGTCCTTTTGGAAAGAGGGAAATCCATTTCACCAAGATAGTCTTATTTGCTGCAAAATGATCGCTTCAGCAGTTCGTGTCTGGCCGTGGAAAGTAACATCTGTAAACTCTGCATACATTTGAATTTGTCTATTGCAATTTCTCCCATCCTGACACCTTGATACGTTCTCCTGAAACAACTCTTATTAGGATCATTGATGGGAAACAGCCCAAGAAAAATATGTCATAGTAACATGTGGACTCCCAGCTAGCATTACACGACCTAGTTCCAGGTTACTGAACATGCAGAGTCTCGTAGACTGGCCTGGCCCACATTAGCTGCTATCCACGAGGAGAGTGACAGCTTCACTGACTGATTGTTAATGACAAGCGGGTGCTGTCCCCTCCCAAGTCGGAGGGTGGCTGTCCACTAAGTGTCACCCTGACAGAGGGAAGAGCAAGCAACACAGACAGATTGAAATGTCTGTATCAGCCTCTCCCGCTGACCCAGAGCCACACCTTTCCTCTGTACGAGCCCTGATTAAACAAGATGGAGCTGAGAGAAGAAAACAAGGAGTCTGAATTCTTTAAATAGTTCCTTGCCATCTTTTAAATGATACCTCAAGAGACTGAAGAAGAGAAGCAATTTGGATCCCTCGCCCTGTAGTTAAACAGAGACTTATTGGTCCATGTAAGTGTAAGTGTCAGACACTTTTTAGAGATACTTTATTAACTCAATCACACATACACACAGTTCCATTCACCAAGATAAATAATTAAAATAGTAATAATTTGCAAAGGTCATGCCCTGCATGCTAACTCAGGGAATCCCTGCATCCTCAGAAAACACTTAACTGCCTGCAGTGTGAGGAGATTCACACCCAAGTAGCCATTAAGTGTCTCTAGAGGCATGATTAAGGTGTTAGATGTCAGACCCAAGAAGAGCTGTTGTACCTGCTCTCCGACAGCTTCAGGGTGCAGAAATAGCTGGACCATGGACAAAAATAACAAGTGGTGTTTAATTAGTGGTCAAACTGCTCTAAATGTGTCTCCTTTTTTATCTAAGGAGCTTGCCTGAGGTTTTCAATTAGTTTATGTTTAGATTTTTGTTTAACCTTCAGTTTCCTTGATTTTAATGTGAAACTTCAAAATGCCATCATAAATAAATATCCAAAGAAAGCGTTAGATGTTCAGTTTGAGGTATGGCTTAAATCAAATCAGATTCATCTTATCTCAAAATAGAAAAAATACAATATTAACCAATGATATGGTTACAGTCACAGTTTCTACACGTGGACTGTAGAGTGAAATGTGAAATGTTCATCATGGTGCACGTCTATTTGAAATACATTTCAGCTACATATATACTAATGCCTTTTTAGTGAAATTATATCAAAGAAATTGTCCATAGAAAGCTTGAATATGTCAGAAAAGTGCTTCAAAAGAGTGATGCATTTCAAAAAAGCTTTCTCCCCCCCCTTTTTTTTTTTTTGTGGGTGTGTGTGTCAACAACTTTTTAATAAACTCGGATTTTCTCCCAAGCTGCAACAGACTGTCTACTTGATCTGGCGTAAAACACAAAGTACTGCTACCACCGCGAGAAAGAAATTCTCACAAGCACATACACCTCTCCTCACTCCTCTGCCATTTTTCTGCCCAGGTGCCTTTAAAGACATGAATGAGATATTAATGGGAACAACATCCATCTCTCGGCTTTGCCAATCCGGATTCCAACCAGGCTCTGTGGGAGCTCAGCGACGGCCCAATCTCTGCCTCTATTGCACCCAAACAATTGATTACTTTCCCCTGTCTCTCCCTGCCGCTTTGTGGTTATTGTTCAGAAGCTGTTATGGCCACACATCCTCAGATTCCCAGCTAAAATGAAAGCTCTGCAGTTTTATTAACAAGCAGAGCTGGAAAGTATTATCTTTTTGTCTTTACTGTACACGTTTCCCATTTCATCTGGACGCTGCTTTGACAGCACAGAGATGTCATTGCCTCTGGTGTTTCCAGTCCCAGAGTTCAATGTTGATTTCCTCTGCCACTTTGATGTGGAAGCTTGTATATTTAAAGCTGGTTATGATGTTATTTCATCTAAGATGACAGCTAGTTGTAAACCAGTGAACCGAGTTCAAGTTTTCCTGTTGTACAGTGTGACTTACAGCTTCAAACTGTCTTGAAAATAGGTTGCAGCCTATGTCTCATCTCAGTGGATGCACAGAGACAAGGAAAATTTAAGAGTCTCAGATTGCATTCAAATTAGCCAACATTATCCCCAGATTTAATAAGCAATAAGGAGAGCAGTCCCAAGTAGCAGCTAGAACGTTGAAGTTGCTAATCACTGCAGCAAATAATGTTTTCACTGCCAACAAAATACCAAACATCATGCTGCATTTTCTGGATTCCTGATAAATAACTTAACATGACTCTATTTTTGGGTATCCTGGTTAATCTTTTATCAAGGTCTTATATTAGTATTGGAGAAAACTGGGATTAACCACCTGGAATTTTTAAGTTGCAACAAGGATATTGTGACAAACATGAAGAGTTTAGAAAAATAAAAAGAAATTTGACTCAAAGGCACATGATCATAAACCTGGATACTGTAAATTACTTCATATAGAAGGATATAAGTAACTAAGGTGAATGTTACATGGAAGTGAAACCCCAAACATCCCAAATATGATCAAGGGTAGGATGAGACTTTAAACTTGGATTCTAATGTTGAACCAAAGTTCAACTTAATAGCTGATCCTCTCAGAGTGAAAATTTGTAAAGTACAAACGTTTAAACTAAACCTAGGAACTTGTGATGGGTTTGCTGATATTTGGTTGGATATGGGCTTGACAGAATTGATAGAGTTTAGTTAGATTTTGGGGGGGTTCAACATTTAAATAGGTACATATGGAAACTGTAGCTCATGGTAGAGTGGACATCCTTTAGTTGGGAGGTTGCTAATTTGATTCCTGACTTTCCGAGTCGACATGTTGAAGCATCCTCTGCTGAGATAAGGAACTCCTCCATTTCCCCACAAAGTGTTCCTGTGATCAGTTGCTTTTAGTTATCCTTAGATCAATGCTGGTCCACAGAGGACATGGCGCCTTTGCTGCCGTGTAGCTCCCAAGTTATGGAACAAATTAACCCTGCATGTTAGGCAGGCTTCAACACGTCCTGTTTTTTAGCTCCTATAAATACACTTTTATTCCTTGGCTTTTAATTCTTTATGAGACTTACATATTTTTGTCTTTATGGTTTTATTTCCACATATTTTATCATTTCAAATTTTTCTTTCTTTTGTTCAAATGTTTTTCCTTTTTGTCAATATTTGTAGTACCTTAATTGTTTTGGGGTTTTTTTGCTTATTAATGTACAGCACTTTATTCAGGTCCTTTGTTTTCAATTAGCTTGGATTATAAGTTGCTTTGGATAAATGCATCTTCAAAATTAGTATTATATAAATATTTTTGTTAGCGTTCATATTCACATTCATAATGTCCCTAAATGTAACTTTATTACACATAATTTCTATTTTCTATTTCAAGATTTTTATCTCTTCTAACCTTATCATCTTATCATTGTGACACTAAAATAATGTCATTTTTCTATTATTATTTGTGACCAAACATGATCTAATTGCTGGGATAGGCTCCAGCCCACCAGCGACCCTGAATTGGACAAAGCGGTACAGAAGATGGATGGATGGAAACATCCATCCTTCTTCCTTCTTACATAATCTCGGTATCTGTCTTTTTTTTCTAACTCTTGTTCAGCATTTATTCAAAAAGTAAACTAGCAATAATTGGTTAAATTGGAATAATTTGTCTTGGCTGTCAAATGCACACTTTTAAGAACTATGAACGTGTAACTTCTTGATGAAAGGTTTTGTTTTTTTTAGTCTGCAGAAAAACCAACAACCCGGAGGGAATGAATCTCCTGATATTTAGTGAGGATGATACCACCAAAGATAAACCAAAATATTATGACCATCTACTGTGAGCATTTTTGGAACTGTCCACAATGATTGAACTAGTCAGTGAAGCTGTAGAAAACAAGTGATGCATTTAAAATGAGAAACATCAGGGCTGATGTTCAGGAACTGACAGGCTGGAAGAAAGTCTCTCAGTTTGCTTACTGCTTTGAATTGCTCGTTTTACACTCTCAACTAAACTTACAGTTCTCACTCCATTGAGCTGGTGTTTGAATGGGTAAAAGGATTAAAAAGAAAGCAGTGAAATGTTCTTCTGAAGATGACAACAAGAAGACCCATCTGTCAACATACATACACGCACTCAAAAACATCCATTTGTCTACATGGATTGTTTGTCCATGTCTACCTGCTCCAGGCCAGCTAGTGTCCCACATTCACAACCAGGTTACAGTATTAGTTTTGAAGGTGGATTCACATAGCTGTGCTGCTGTGAAGCAGGGGCTCTCATGCCTGTCTGCTTTCAATGTGTCCATCCATCATCCTGACAAGACCTCTGTCTCCTCATGTTTGGGATATACTGCTCTCCTTTCATCCTCACATCATCTGCTGTTTTCTAATGAAAAGCCAGTCTCTCCCTCTGCTTCCATGTCTTATCACCCCCAAATTCACCCCCCTTCCCCTCCCCTTCCTCCTTTTCCTCACACTCGATGAACTTCCCTGTCTGATCCTTACTTTAATCTATTTCTGCTCCTGCTCCCTCCTGCTTCTTTCTGCCTCAGTTCTTTCTCCCCATGGCCAGGTCTCATGCAACTTTTACTCCCCCATCCCTCCTCCTTAGTGGCTTTCCTCCATCTGCTCGCCTTCACTTCTTTTCTCTCTCTCTCTTTGCTTCTCACACTCATGCATCTTCTTTTCCTATAATGCATACTTTACTGTACAGCCTCCTTTTCTCACCCACTTAGCTTGTGCAATGACAGTGCCTCGGGATGGGAATGGGGAAGAAGGTGAACACCTCCACCATATGCTGTGCTAAAGCAACGTCCAACTCAGCTAGGGGGGTTTTGGGGGTCAAGGCAAACCTTTGTGATAATTATTCTCTTTTAATGACAATATTAGATAATCATTAGCAAACCATATGCCATATCCTTCTCAGTCCATCTTCTTGCACCTCTACTTTTCACCCACCAACTGGGCCGTCTTCAGCTTTTCTAATGGAGGCTATTAAGAACGATAAACAAAGTGCTTTAATTGGCCATATGGCCCACATCCTCCCTCTGCAAAGGAATGAGCCATATTTGCAGCTAATTAAGCTTGTTCCTGATTTACCTTCTTTGTCTTAAAGTGAAACTGAATCAAGAGAAGGCAGTGATATTTCTATGATCTTTTTATTTATTCTAACTGCCCACTGGTGTTATATTATTCATAACTCAGCGGCTGGCATAATCTGAGCAATAAGCCGTGTTTACGCATGACGCATGTGCACTTGAAGTGTAGCAGCATTGTGACTCAACTCCCCTGGGGCTTGTGGGCAAGTCTGTATCTCATCACGGACCCTTAACATAAGTCTGAAGTCAGCCACTGAAAGGGGTGAAAAGATTTAAAGGGAAAGAGAGATGGAGGGGGGGGGGGATTTTCGTCTTTCCTCTTCCTTTCCTTTCATTAGTTTGCATTAGTTTTTGTTTGTGTTTGACTTGTTTGCTGTGTGAATTACCATTGCTCCTGAACGTCTAAATACCTCCTTTATCACTTGTATAAAGAGTGAGAATAAAACTTCACTCACGGTAGAAGATGTACTGTGCGTAATTGGACCAGACCCTGTCATCCGTGTAATGACCCATGGAGGACGCAGTCAGGGACGTATTGCAGGCCACAATATGAAAGCCGCACTCTGACAGCATATCGAAAGCTCTCTCCAGGTGTTTGAACTTGAGGTAAAACCTGCATGTATATCGGTCCGGCGGTCTGTCTGTGTCCCTGTTCTCGTTCAGGGCGTCTCCAAAAACCTCTTTGGCCAAGCCAATCCTGCTGCTGATGAAGATTCTCGGTAACTTTTTGGCCTTGGGATCAGCGTGACTCTCTCTGCCTCCCGCAGCGCAAGCGCCCCTGAAAGTGACCGTGATGTAGCCATACCTCCTGTCCATGGAGTAAGACGGGTAAAATCTCTGATCACTGCCTTGCGAAGCATCCTCCAAATCGCTGTAATACAAGTCATCCGGAAAGAGTTTTGACTCCTCTGCTGACAAAAGTTTGGACAGCTCTGGCAGCTGGAAGTATTCTGCCTCTCTTTTCAACCTACCTCTCTCTGGAAAGTGGTCAGGGAGAACAACTTGCTTGTCTCTGAGGTAATCCAGCACATATCGAAACAAAAACCCATCTCTGTCAATGAAATAGCGTCCTCTGAGGTCCCGGGACAAGTCGTTTGAAGACTCCTTCTTATTAGAGAACAGCTTTCCAAGAAAGGAATTTGGAAAGCTTGTCAATGTGGTATAACGAGTGTAATACACCTGCCCACCCACGTTTAACTCGACAACGTCCGATGGAGGATTTTGCACCGAGCCCTGCTCTTTAGCAGGTTGCGTTTTGCAGTTTTCGCTCAGTGCCATTATTTTTCAAGCTCCTGCACAAAATCCGAGTCCGCGATCACGGAGCGCAATCGTCCCAGAAGTTCAGGATGTGTGGCGAAGAGGCTGCATGGTGCTGATGCGCTCAGAGCCAAAGTGCAGTCTTGATTCAAGCAGCAGTCCTAGCATCCAGCGTCTCATGACAGAACAATCCCAAGGCGCGTCTATAATATCACCCTTTAATCCATGCGTAAACGTGCGTGCCCACGATGCATCCTTTTTTAATTGAATCGATTATCAAAACTAGCATCATGTTACACACATCCACTGTAATGGGTCGTTTGTATGACTTCGAAGAAGTAGACTATAATCCTCATTTGATTATGCCACTTCCAACCATAAAAAGGAAGAGTATAAACAAGTTTTCTTTGGAAAGATTTTGCGCCCGGGTTCCAATTAAACCACACAAGCCGAAGATAAACTTAAGAATTGTGAAAGTATCTTATCGTTCTGCTACTAAGCGTCGCTCCCGGCTGCTGAGGTGCAGAAACATGCTCTGAGGATGCTCATAGGGAGGAGGGTGGAAGCGGGACTCCAGTGCGCTCCCATCTCTCCAAACTGCTGAGTGCGGAAACGGCAGAAGGTTTAAGATAATGTTGCTCCAAGCTGTGGCACAGAGAGAGGGGGAGAGAAAAATCATCCCGCGAAGTAATGTCTGACATCATCTTAAAGGAAAATGTCATTTTTGGCAGAATGATGGGAAATATGTGCAATCTATTCCATGAATATTCTGCTCTGACCACGGGCGGCGTACAGCTGGCGATGAGGATTCAGGGCTAATGCAGTTTTAACATCCCAGCGCCGCAGATTTTAATCCCTCCCTCGGATTCCTCGCAGAAGCTTTGCACATTCATATTTAACGCATTTAGCTGACGCGCTTATCCCGAGAGACGGGTGAAAGGTTAGGCGTCAGTGTCTTGCTGAAAAAAACTCATCAGCTGTGACAAATCCACGCGACCGCAGCTGGTGATCGCCTAAACTGCTCTTCCATCTAGTATCACATTCAAAAAAATCAATAAAGGAAACAAAAATAAAACGGACAGTTGCGCACCTCTACACAGGGTTGAACCTTGGGGCACCAGTGTGACTTCTTTCACCCAGAACACTGTTACTTGGATATGAAAAAAGATCTTTCTCTATCGATTTATTTAAACTCGTGTATTTTGTTTCAACACTGCGGACATATTACTGCTTCATTCAGTCAGACAAATAGCTACTTCAATATGAGGCCCTTTTGGTTTACTCATTCTGCATCAAACGCATGCTGACTGCAGGTTTCATTGTACTTTTATAAGGTATAAACTCACTCACTTATGATGTATCTTACTTTGAATGTATAGGGGGAAGCAGGAATTTGGGACTAAGGACTTAGGGCCTGCTCAGTGAATTTGTCATAGAGTCAGCAGCATAAACCAAGTGCAGGATGGAAAATCCACTTTTGATGAAGTGAGATGCAAGGCTGAAGTCACAGACTGACAATCCCTGTCATCATTTACATATGCAGTTTTATGTGGGTCACAAACTGGGATATAATGTGAGCTATATGTGGCAACAAAACTGAAGTTGGTGGACCTGTTTATTCTATAATTCCACTGCCTACATCCAATGGAGCCACCAGCTTGATGCCTATCCATGATCCAAGTCCATGATTTGTTTGATTTTTGTGTTTATGTTTTGAAACCATGTTACAATAAATCAGGGGCCTTTATTGCTGTGTTAGTGAGAGAATATGTCGATGATGGGAGAGTACCCTTGACTTGTGGTTTTGAGCAGGCATTGGTCACGCTTTACCCTGTAAATTCAGAGTGTATTGTGTTGGAGGGGTTGCTAAGCAGCCGCAGGGGACTGAGTGGGATTCAAACAGTGGGGATTTAGTGCTACGGCAAGCTCACTGGTCTCTTTTCTTCTGCATTGTGAGGGTTGTGCTGCTTACATTATGAATGGTAATGTTTTGTGGACTGTGTGACCAACAAGAAAGTACTTAGCAGTATAGATGAAAGTTAACTCCATTAAACCACACCACTAATCAGAAATTCACATGCAGATTAATACCTGCTGTTGGACTTCTACATAGGATTTGCTTGGGAAAGATTCTCTTCTCCAGAGTGCTATGAAGTCCATTTCTTATTCATCTCACCAGCCTTCCCATTAGAGACAATTTCATTGCCTCCTGTCATCACTTTATTTCCTGCTCATGCACAACTCCCAGGTTAGTTTCTATCTTTTGGAAGGGGTTGAATTTCATGCAACTTCAGCATGAATAATGTAAGACAATAGGACTCCCAGCTGAGCGTGAATGAAGAAATCTGTATGTGCTGGAACATTAAATTGTCAGCTGTGGTTTTGCAAGCTCTCACATTATGATCTGTGGTGCAGCTTGAGTAAAACACATCTTGAAACTGCCCCTTTTTATATCACATGCAAATGTCTTTGATAGATGCATTACAATGGGTTTTTAGCAAGCATGCTGATGAAATGTTCACCAACACCTTCACACATCTGTTTTCCAAGAATTTCTGTGGTTTCGTGTAGTCAAGTGAATGCATGCCTTTCATATGCAAAACTACATAATACACTGCTGTGCAGCATTGAAAAAACAAACAAAATATTAGACCTCTTTGTAGAGTGATTATCTGTGCACCCTGCCATGTCCTGTTTCTGCTTCTCCCACTCACTTTTCTTGCACTCATATTTCCAGATAAATTAGACAGAGGCATGAATTTCTGCATTGAGTAAGAGTGTATTTTGCAATTTTATGCTCAACAAGCTACAGTTCTGGTTATATATTTCGATTTAGCTGATTTAATTTCCTCCTTGAAGGCACCCATTGATGGCAGACAATTGAATAATCCTATAACAATATATGAGGGACAAGGCACTAATAATGAACAATGAAATTGTATCTCAGCATATTAGTTATTCATTTTAATGAGTTTATCTAGCAAATGTATATTCTATTAAAAATATGCAGAATAGGATATCATTATTTCAAACAAATGAAGCATGAATTAACTTAGATAACAGAATAATTCTAATTCAAACTGATTTTAAAACTTCTTGTGTTTTGTGAAATGCAAGGTCTGCTTCGTTGTAGTGTTTCCTTTATTGTATGGTTTTTTTAAAAAATGTTTTCCTTTCATGGCATCACATTTTCTGTTTTGTTTGTTTGTTTGTTTGTTTTTTGGTGCAGTCTACTTTTGCCGTGTTTTTATTGCCAAATAAAATAATATAAAAACATCCAGATTTTTTTTCTTTCTTCTAAAAACATGTAGTTACTGGGTGTGTCCAGCAGGTGGTAGAGCTGCTCGTTGTAAACAGGTCAGCCATGGGGCTGCCTTGCCTTGATCTCCATTTTGTGTGTTTTTCCTTGAGGTTAGCGCCTACTTTCCTAATGGCTAGCTACGTAGCTTCACCAGTGTGACATTTTGCATGTATACTTACAGCTAAGTCGAACTGGAATACCGAAACCGATAGAACACAAGCATATCTATGTGTTTATTGTTTTGTTTTTAGCTAGCCATGTAGCGACGACACGACAAGAGAGGAATAACGTTAACAGGATCAGTCAGCGTGTTGTGAACTGCCACTTTCAACCAAAACAATGTTGACTGATGACCTGTGGACACATATCAGCAGCCAGCCATTTCAAGGGTAAATATGCGAATTTCCTTATATTTATTATCTGGGGTCAGTTGTATAAAAAATAGCACAATGGTGGACAAATATGCAGTTGTATCGACTGTGCTAGCCATGAGGCTAATGACAGTGTCAACGACATTCAAGCGAAATGTAGCTACTTTAAGTCTTAGCTACGTTGCTCCCTAGCATGCTAGCAGTTAGTAAAAAGCTAACCGTAGATTCGCTGGGCAACCTTTATTCGTCTTTGCGTGCAATTTGTGATCAAACCGGTGTAAAAAAAATTTTTATCATTTATTTTAATCTGTGTGTAACGTTTGTGTGCTGGTGTCTGAGACCTGGTGTGGGTATTTTGCAAGCAAGGATAGCTAACGACAGCTAACCATGTTCAGCTTCGTTAACTGTCAAGCGCGCTGGGCGGGGGGCCGTCTTTAATTCACTATTCAGCCATGGTCGTAGAAGGACTACTGAACGTGCCTAGTGGGCAGTAACCTGGGGTCCAAAAGGATCTAGAGGCCCCTTTGCTTTCCGCCTCAGTTTCACAGGATTGTTAATATTATTCGCTGGAAAGTCAGTCGGAGAAAAGAAAAACAAAAGAGATACATTGCTTAAAGCTAACTTTAAGAATACACCAATGGCTTGTGGATTGTGTCGAACAAACTAAACGAGTTACAATATTAATGAAAAATTTTTCTATAATACAAACAAAACAAAAAATACTTTAACGAGGATCAGAAGGACGCCTATGTTATTTTAAATAGAATAAAACACGGACATCCATAAAATTGCAACACTAATAAAAATGGAGTGACTATTAATAGACTCTAAACAACTAAAATGCACGTAGTGTGGGGGGGAAATAGGCACTTTTGTTATACATGGGCCACCATATCATAATTCTAATGTTAGCTTAGTTGCCTGCGCCCTGCATGGGTTCAACTTGAAACCAAAACCCTTGTAAACTGGATCATACTTTCGTGTCTAGAGTTTTTCCTGCATGTCTAATTATTTACCTTTTTGTGTGTATAATGAGTCTTTCTTTTGATATTTTCTTTTTTCCTCAAACTAAAAAGATGGATCAAGGTGGAGTGAAGAAGATAACATATAGAAGAGATGACCATTTAAGCAAACTGGTCTACACCGAAAGCCCTGAAGAGGGAGGTCTGTTGAAAGTGGCTCCTCACAGTGCTGTGTCCGTCACATCTGCCACGTCTTTTGTTCTTCCATCCAGCCCATTAATGCAGCCCGGACAGGTGACTAACGGCCTCAGCAACAGTCCACTTCCAGAGGAGCTCCCCTTGACTCCTGCCTCCATAGGCTCTTTGGTAGACAGTTCAGAGCAAAGGGGGCAAACCAAAGATCATCAGCAGCAGTTGCTTCAGACACAGACTTCCAGTGCTTTTGGGCGTCAAAATTTGCCCCAGTTGGAGGCCAGTATTGCAGACATTACACAGTCCTCCATGGATTCACTTATTGGGGGGTCAGATCCTAACTTCTTTGCCATGAAAACAGAGGATTTCTCCATGGATAAAGGAGAGCAGGACCCCATTGATCTTGCCTTTGATCACATGGGTAAAGATATGGACATGAACCAGAAACTGTTCAATGACACCACTCTGGACCTGCTTCATGACTTTGACATTACTGGGTCCCCTTCAGATTTTTATGTAGGGGATGATGCTTTTCTGTCCACTCTGGCAGATGATTCTTTGCTTGTAGATGGGGACATGAGAGGGACATCTGAGCGGGATATGAAACCATCTATGGTTGAGAGCAGTAACACCATTGGGGCAGTCTCTATTGCCCCAAATGGTAGCAGTGTGACAAGTCCAGATCAGTCCAGCTCAAGCTCAGCCACAACAGCATCTTTAACACCTGCAACCACTTTGTCTTCAGAGGTGAAAAAAGAGAAAGAAGATGGCTTCATTCAGCTCTGTACTCCAGGTGTGATCAAACAGGAGAAGACATCTGCAGGCCACAGTTATTGCCAAATGAGTGGCACGTCCTCCTCAGACACACCAGGCACAAACCCTATCTCTATCTGTGGAGTCAGCACTTCAGGAGGACAGAGCTTCCACTTTGGGGTCAACCCCAGAAACAATGAAGCTCAGCAGCAGAAAGATCAGAAGCCAGTGTCCAGCTTGTACCTCCCAGTAACCGTCATTGGTGGGGCCTGGAACAGAAGCCAGAGTGCTGGGGACAACTCTGCAATCCACAGGGCCTGTGACACCTTTTCAAGCTCTCCTTCCTACTCCATCAACTTTGCCAGGTGAGTAACGTAAGCTGTAGTCAGCTGATATGACCTTTCATTTCACTATCTCTAACTTTAGTGAATGTAATAAGTTAATTTACTTTTTTCAAGCCAGCTATTTAATAATCCCCTACATCATGCTACTTCTGATTTTTGACAGATACATATGGCCTCTAGAATATTTGAAGTGTTTCTTTCTTGAGTTTGATGCTCATACATACTCAAATGTTTTGTTTTTTTAAAGTTGTTTTATCAGTGAGGTGGTGAGCAGAAGTTTAATTATTAAAGATAAATTGTTAAGTTGATGCCATGGTCTTTTATATTGCTTGGTAAGATTAAGCAAAGTTATCTCAATAAAGTTTATTGCAATGTTTTTATTCCAGCTACACTCTTGTTAGTGGTAGTAAATTGAAAGATATCACTGTGAGAGTGCTCAGCAGCAGTCAATGTATTAAAACTGTTGGCTGTTGGTTGTTTGTTTGTATGGTTTTATCATTCAGCTTCTCATAACCTCTCATGCAGGGAAATGTTTCAGCATTAGAATTTAAGTCTTTATATGCACATGTTACCTGCTTGCAGTAAAACAAGGATCAGAGAAGAAAGTTGCAAGCAACTTTTTTGTCTTTCTTTTTGTTTTGTTTTTTGGAATTTTTTAATTCACACATTTATTATTCAGTTGTTAATTTCAGTTCTGCTCATTTTGTTTTAAGTAAAGCTCAGACAGGCTTGGTTTTCTGGTTTCAAAAGGGACGTTGGAAATTCTGGATAACCGGTGTCACGAAGGTGGTTATCGGCCTTTGGGTGAATTTTCAGTTTATGAGTTCCCACACAAACAGCCAGTCTCTTCTAGTTTCATCAGATGAAATGCATGATAGCACATTGTTGAAATGTTGTGTGTGTGTCCATGTTCCAGAGGCATTATGTTGGAGTATAGGAAAGGGGGGAGGATTAAGAGGGATACATTCTAAGAACAGATCTAATGAGTCAAAGATTTGAAAGATATTGTTGATTATGACTAGAGGAGACAAAAATTTGAGAAATATTGGTGAATGGTATAGTGAGCAAGTGAATAACTTTTTGATAAGTAACTTGTTTGCACAACTTTGCTTTTTATACATAACATAAGAACTAAGATCTGGTGCAAAGTTATACTGTTAAAGGGAGATTTCCACCTTTGTCAAAGCCTGTCAGATGACTTTTGCCTGATCCCAAGGATTATCTGGAAGCTTATGGTATGCCCCTATTCCATGATCAACAGCTTACACTTTAATTTATTATTCTTATCTCTCTTGCTTTTGAATTTAACAGTTTATTAGCACTGCTTTGCTTTTCAGTAGAGGTTCATGAGGTTGTCTTGGGCATATCATCCAGCAATGCCATGCCAAAAATGCTGTGTTACAGTATTATGGGCTCAGTTGTGAATGTGGCTCTGGGTCCCAGTCATGAATGGTGGTATGACAGAATCAACCTTTTTAGAGACACTCTTGTTTGTGTCTCTTTCACATTCACGCCTGTCTGATTTAGTATCTAACAGGGAGCAATCGGCTCAGGGATTGGCACGCAGAAGTGCATCATGTCAACAAGGGTAAGGTTTGTGGCGGTGTTTGTATTGCTTGTGCAAATTATCCTCAGTTCCACCTTCTCAACCGTCTGACATTTGTCCCTTTGCTTGGTGACCAGGAACAGATGGCTTGTGACATGAGATACACCTCATCTTCATTTCACACAAGGCTCTAATCACCCTGTCTTTGTGTTATGAAGAGGTGTGTATGTTTAAGCTCAGGATTAGTTCTGTGCATTTGGTGTGAGGGCAAATTATTTTGCGTGGTTGTTTGGTCTGCCAAGCTTATCAGGGTGTAAGCTGTGTATATGTGTGTGCAACGAGAGGGAGTTTGTTTTTGTGCAATCCTTGTTCAGCTCATCCTGTGTGACATTTAGTGGCTTGAAATTGGCTCAGCACCGGGCTGTGGTGGTTCTGTGGGCGTCAGGCGGTTTGCATCAGGTCATCTCTTCCAATTTCTCACGCAATAGTGCCGCTGAAGCTTCCTGCTAATACTTTTGCATCTAGTGCCTTGCATGGCACTGAATAGTTAACCTGCCATAACCCAAGAGTTTGCTGCAGGTTTATGTGCAGTGACTTCTACCATTAGCCTGATCTGTAAGGGCTGATGATCTCAGACCATGTGTGTTTTAAATGTCCATAACGTAATACATATTATGCATCACATTTTTACAGTCAGACCTAGTTTCACAGTCTGTCTCACATGCAGCTTGTTGACACATAATGAAAAATGCTTCACCTTGAGAAATGTCAGCTTTGTTACTATTTTGAGAAATACACGCCCTCATCATGTGATAACTGGTTTGACCATGTGAGATGACCTGATTGACAATGAGTTGCAGTAAAAACACTTAACTTCATTAGGTGAAGGAAACCCACATAATCATGATTTTTACAAGGCTGATTTATTAATGAATGAATTTATTATTACTGTTATTATCATCATCATTACTTTTTTATCCATTTTCTGCTTTTATTGGGACATTTGCCGGGATGAATATGGAAAACCAGTGCAAAACCCGGTACCTGTGTAAGACTAATTGGTACCAAAGTACTGTTAAGTTCCAGGACAAACTGTGGCGCAAGATGACACATTCATTGTAACAATCTGCTGATGATGATGATGAAGCTGTCAGTGTCAGCTGCCAGTTTTCATTCTGCTCTTCGGTCATGATCCATCTCTCTGAAGTGAGGACTTCTGCACCTCTTTAAGCTGCCGTTGCCCATTCACAAATGAAGTCGCTTTATCCCACTCCGATGTGTCCTTTCACATATTACGGCACTGTGGAATCAGGTGTGGTATCAACTCTGCATTGTTTGTGTGTAGGGTAACATTTGAAATGTCTGCTATTTCTCTCTCCAGTTAGCCATAAGTACCACACAGTGTCATGCACAATGAACACATGATGTTAAAATCTTTAGACTCGTCACATTGTAATATGGATTCAGTGCTAATCGTTAATGCTTTTAAATCCTCCGGCCTGCTAGATGCATACATCATGTGTCATCACAACTTCACATTCTCATGCCACAGTGGTGGGTTGATGCATGAAAGCACACGAGGCAGGCACATTCTGCCTCTCTTAAGATTGGATTATACTCACGCGGTGTTTGTGTCAGGTAGGGCCCATGTAGCTGATGTATATGGAGTGTGTGATTATACTCGAGTATAGGATAAAAGCGCCGTGTTGCAGTTTCTTTTCCAGATCTGCAGGTGGTAGTAGGGCTAGTATAGGCCTGTAAACACGACAGGAGCTTTTTCGATGGTTCGCTTCAGTTCTGGAAATATGTATTCACAATCTGACCAATCACAAGGGAGTACTTACGCGTGGTTGCGTTCGCATAGTCGGGATGCACATCAGGTCCGAAGAGGAGTGTGTCAAGCCTCTGCAGACCTACGCTGAGCCTACAACTGACCTGATGCAGATGCCATGCTAGTGTAACCCAGCCTTTACTGTTTCCTGGGTCAACTTGCTGGAAAACTAACCAACTCCGGACCAAATTAGGTTGAGATAAGGGATCAATACAGGTGAAAGAACCCCTTTGTGACCAGTCAGTTCTCTAAGAAAAAAAAAACAAAAAAAAAACAGCAGTGCTTTGATAAAGAGTTTCTTTCTAACTCTTTCAAAGGCCAACAGCATTATTTGTCTTTCACTGATCTTCATCATTATGAGAAATAAGTCATTAGAAGGAAATAATTGTTGCCTAAAGTAGATGCTGATTACCATAAAGTTTGTTCCTGCAGACCTTTCAAGGTCTGGAGATAACAGTAATTCTTTGTATTTTTTTCAGTGGTCTCTGAGTTATAAAATATTCCCATCTATGTTTCCCTACACTTGTGGAGCATATCAAACTCACCAGATTGCATCAAATTATGTATTATATATATTTTCAGAATTAGTTCAAATTACTGAACAACTTCAATCCCTTTTTGTTAAATTTACTTGGACAGTCTTAGTGATGGAAACAAAATTAGAGATCTGCAATAAATCCACTCACTGGTTTGATTCACCTTTATTTTTGTTGTTGATAATGTGCATGATTAAAAACAGCCAATGTTGCATCTGACAGAATTAAGACTAATAAATCTTTCTCATGCTTTTCACACTCATTTAACGGTAACACAATCATAAATTGTTAGATTTACTTACGCTTTAATGATGTGACAATGATATTGATCAGCTTATTAATTCGCAAATTCACAGTCTGCACTTTTTCCTCATTTTTCCCTCCTCCATTGACTGCAGCAGCTGTCACTTTTCAGCCTCTCAGGATTATATTATTGTGACTGGCCATCTCCACCCATTTTACATGAGTGTGCAAATACCCAGAGTCAGAAAACCTGAGTAGATAACCAGCATCATAGTACATCGTAGTAAAATCTCCATTGTTTGGGTTAGTTAACCCAGATCACTTAAAGTTACCCTAGACATGTTGAACCTGCTTCATTGTACACCCCCCAAGTGTGTTTGTGTGATTATATTACAGCTACGCCCTGCGTGTCTATATTCTTAGCACAATGGAGGCTGAGGCTACAGATGGAGCTTACAAGCTGAGCATGTGAGGTTTTCAATTTGTGATAACTGCTCAACTAATGGTGTCAGTTCACATGGGGGAGAAAAGAGCAAAGTGTTGTGAATAACGGTGTAAATGCAGATCTGAGGTCAGTACATTAAAATCAGGTGAAGACAGTGAACTAACAGGGAGCAGCAAGTGTAGCCGAGATCATGCAAATAAGTTGCGAAGTATTTAGACAATGCGCCCTACTGCAATAATGGCAATTATTAAGCAAATGTCAAAACAAAAACAAATTCCAACCTGATTTTAATGTTTTATTATTGTATAAACTTTTCAAGTATTTATGTAATGTCATTTATTTTGAATTTTGGAGCTAGTTTAAGTAAGTATTGTTACATCAAGTGGCTTATGATATACAAATAAAGATTGTTATAGATACTGGTATCAATAAAGCCCTAACAAACCTTTCCCTAAACATGTCCTGTTCCACCCAAAAATAGTTTTTTTTTTGTTATTGTTGGTTTACTTTTTCGTTTTTTTTTTATCTATAAATGTCTTCTTTTTTATCTATACCATAATTTACTAGAATTCCTTGGTGGCGTTTGAATCTATTTTGTGTTATAGATAGTGAAATTTGATCACAGGAAGAAGCTGTTGTCACATCCAAACAAATGCACTATTGTGCTGTTTCAGCATCTGTTTTTCCTTTTAATGTACATATTTGTGAGTAATGTCCAGGTTTTCACTCTAATAAATGATCATTCATTCAGTTTTTAAGTCCTTTTGAGCAAGATGGATTCCTCACTGTAAACGTTCAGTTTTAGGGGTGGATTTGGTTGGATAATTAAGTAGAGCTAAAACAGTGTGATACATCGACCAGTTAAACACGTTGAGATTAACAATTTAAGCAATTGGGATTGTTCCAGCAAACATGTCCAAATTAAACAGTGAAAGCTTCTCATCTGTAAGGATTACACTAACAGTTGGCAGCAAATCTTTATCAACGTGAAGCTGCATCGGTTATCCCGTAAGAGAAAAAAATTGAGGCAGTTAAATTGTTTTTGTTATACAAATTTGAGCTCTTTGGAAAATCGTCTTCACAAACTGCCTTTCATGGATACTGCTTTGGTACCAAATCATGATGACAGTCACCTCTTGAATGTGTTTTTTCATAATGAATTTGTATCAACAAATGAAAAGAAGGGGTTAAAAAAACACGAGATTTTTGGGGTTTCATACTGTTTGTATTGAAATAAAAATTTAAGTTAATGTTTTAAAACTTGCACGAGATGGATTCAGAATCCACATCCTAAACAGGCAAAATCTCTAAAATACCCAAGTATCACCAGGCTTGATCCTGGTTTTGCCTTCAGTACTGGTGAATTAATAGCCCCTTTCAGACATGCTCTGAAAAGCGGTAATGTTGCGGACTTTGTCTTTTATACCGTTTGCATTCAGACAAAC
>JAOXYM010000007.1:24214332-24232421 GCA_028567055.1 Leptatherina wallacei | reverse complement strand
TACATAATATTACTCAGTTTTGCTTATGAAATCGATCTTTAGTGACATTTTTGGTACTCTTTGGAGTTCATTAGGTTTTTGCATGCAAATTGTTGATACTACCAATGAAGCTACATCATTTACCAGTGGAGAAATACAGTTTTCTTTGCCCTGCTCATGGTATGTTATGTATGCTAACCGCCTAGAGCCCACGTAGATGGTTGTATTATACAAACATCAAATAATGATTAAAAGTAAATATTTAGTTAGCTGTTTGTTGACCTCAGATGGCATTCATAAATACGTTTTTATAATGGTCAAGAGTTACATGTCAGCTGTTAGTCAAAAACAAACAATTTTAGTTTCAGTGCAGGGAGAATTTAATAACATAGGGGCTGCAGGCTTATATTGTTCGGCTTTATTTTTACCCTTCTGTCTAACTTAATGTAGGTCACAGTACTAGTAGATGTCATCCTCCAAACCTTTGTCTTTAATACAACTATAAATAACTACACAGAGAAAAATCATATCTAAAGAAAAAACCTGGTATTCTTCATTAATGCATCCCAAAAGTTGGAGAAATTGGATAGAAGGTATTTCTGTTGTTAAGGTTTGCGCTCTTTTGCCAAAGTTTACCACTTTATACTGTAAAAAGTTTATTTTACTTTGTTGTGTTCAGCTTTGCCATTAGCAGCAGCAGAGCTTGAGTGACCTTGCTGGGACTGGCTTCTCCGACTCTGATAGAGTACTCAAACTTTCAGATGTTTGGCAAGGTTTTGATCTTGTTATTTTCAGATGAATTGGTAATTGTTATAATTTCTTTGTTGAACTTGCACTTATGTAATTTTTGTCAACTTGAATAACAAACTTTGCTTTCACTGTCCTCTGTTCCATAATGCAATATTGCACCTGAATGGAGAAGATAAAACTATAGTGACACCTATTATGCGAGTACTAAATAGCAGCATAACCAAGCAGAGACTGTATTAATTGTATGTATGAATTAATTGATTGCTCATAAAATAGACTTTAAAAAAAAAATGCAAAAGTAAGACTCCCAACTGCAGTACAGTAATGGAACAATTTATTAGGATTATTAGAATTTTTCATAATTGTTAGCATATTTTTATTTTATTTTATTTTATTTTCTGTGTTTTTACAACAAGTCTACAAGCTACATAAGCTTGTAGACTTGTTGTAAAAACACAGATTTTTTATTCAGGTAGGCCTGTTTGTTCATCAAGTAGGGCTGAACGGTTCATCGTTTTTAAATCAAAATCATGATTTAAAGGCACATTATATAAATTATGCTATTTTCTCAGTGACGCGCCCTATAGACGGCTAATTTGGCATCCTTCCTGTAGGGTGAGCCCTCTCCAGACAGTAAAAAACTGTCTTTTCTCTACTCTTGTCTTATGTCTTGCTCTTCTTTGGGTCTCCTTAGTTTCCTGTCTTCCTCCGATAATGTCTTCAAACATTTTTTGCTGAATCCACCAAAGTGCGTTCAAAACGACCGGTTTGTTTACATTCGCGTGCTACCGTGTAACGCATGCAAAGCGAAACTTAGCAGGCGGCGTCCCGAATGTAAAAGTTCTCTAGTGCGGCTTCTCAGCCGCGGGACGGTGCTGGGCTGCGACGTCTCTAGAAATGCACATAATAGATGTCACCGTGCCATCAAACTAGTCCAGAAAGCCGAGTTTTAAGGTAGAAAAGTTATATAGTGGGCTTTTAAGACGTTGCAATTAGCAAATCGCAAAGAGTGCAATTAATTTACATGTTACACAGCGCCTGATCCAGGTTTCAAACCTGCAGCATTCATGATTTTACAAATCCATTTGCTTCAGACGTGTTGCTGTCTTTCTTATGCATAGTGGTGTCCTCAGATGAGAATTAAAAAAAATTCCACCCGCTTTTATTCTGCTCTGAGCCTCAAATATGTTTACATCGGATTTGCATTGCATGTCATTCCCCACAATCGCTTATTATATCCACACTCTCACAGCTGATGAGAGGGAGGAGGCAGCTGCGGGATAGAGAGGACAGAGCTGGGTGTTTGTGCAAAACTGCTGGGAGAGTTCACATTACTTTTCCTCCTCATATTCTCAGATGGGCTTCGCACCCGTGGAAGCCCATGAAACGTTTACCGGTGATTGGGTTCAATATCTTGATAAGACCTGGCGAAGACGAAGTAGGCTACATGTTTACATTAAACATCATGTGACAGCTGCAGTCAGCTGTGAAGTCACACCTTCAGACCTCATCACGGACTCATTTTCCAACTATGACTGAAACGCTGAGATAATAACCACAGAGGATAGAAAACAATCCGACTTGTGAAATTACCTGATGAAGTGAATAAAGCAAATATTCTGAATGGATTGTCTCTAAATACTCTAAGTTCAGATCTCAGATAAAGTGTTGACATAAACAAAACCTACAAAGAATATATTGGATCCATTTTAAGCTGTAATTCGACTCAGAAATAACTACAATGACGGTAGATCTGGCTTGTTCAGCTGAGTCTTCATGATGGACATGAAGCTCTTAGCATCTTCACCTCCCTGAGAGAGTTTAAAAAAAAGCAGGATTTCTGTCTGATTTCCAGGTGGTTGAAGCCACATCTTGTCCGATATGCGTTCTCTACTGTTGGAGTGTGCGCACATACATGCACATGTCTCTGTGTGTAGCATCAGGGTGAAACTTCGCTGCAGTACAGACATCATGTCAAGAGAAATGAGGCCATGTGCTGTAAATAAGTTTATTAATTATAATTCCCTTTTATTCTTAGCAAAGCTGTATTCCTAGTCTTAAAATCTAGTTTTCCTTCTAGTGGCTTTACTTTTACTTGCCTTTACTTGTAGTAAACTACATTGTTTACAAGACAAGGTAAATGGTTAATTGTTTTATCTAATTAAAAAAAATCAGTTTTTCTTTTTGATTTAATCGGGGGATTAATCCTGCATGACAGTAAATCAAATATTTTGTGCCGATCATATAACACAAGCAACTTAAAAATGTCCCTGCAGGCTTTCGTGAATGATGCCATTTTCAACTGCTTCTTGACATTTTGTTGACCAAACAATAAAAAAATAAAGAGGAAATAAATCGAACATGAAAACGAGTAAGTTTTAGCTCTTATATGAACTGACAGTAATTCAAGGCAGAGTTAACTCTGACCTGTTAACTCACAGCCTGCTATGTAGTCTGGGCTGGGCTGAGTGAAGCCTGGACAAGTCTGTGATCTCACTGTGGTGGGAAAATTTAAGGGAATTTCTCATGTGAGAAAACCAAGTCTGCTTTGGAAACTGACTGACTCACTACTGAATAAATCTCAGGGGAGAAACAACTTGAAAGTTGACTCAAATCCAACCCAATGCTAAATTAAAACAGATTTTTTTTTAAATTAATATTTTGTGGTAAAAGTAACTCTTTTTCTGATTGAGGGCATATTTTCCAGCAATAAATGTGACTGCTAACTCATGAACTCATTTTTGAAAAAAATTAAATAAAAAAGGCCTAATGCCTACAGCACTTTTTCTGACAGAATTTACACCTAAAACGGAAACGACAGACCAGAGTAGACAATGGCAAGAGCAACAAAACAAAGGAAAGCATGGCAGTATTTCACTCAACTGAGCAAGGTCAAATGTACATTATATGGGATGAAGCTGGTGGAACCCATAGTTCTACCAGTGTGAAAAACATATTTTTTTTTGTAGTGAACCACTCTTGTTGTGCCATTAAACTCACTTGGTAAAGTAGAGAAGAAAAAGTTTAGTTTTTGGTAGTCTCAACGCTGTTTGCAGTTTGTTTTAATGTGAGCTCCGTAAACTAGGCTCTTTATGAGCTTTTATATCATATAACATCCTTTAAGGGTTATTAAGTGTAATTTGTGTCTTTAAATTTGTTTGATCACACAGGCTTAAAAAAAAAAAAAAAAAAAAAAAAAGACACATCCTATGCCATGAGGGGTTGGTGAAATTGAGTCAAAAGTCTCAACCCATGCACTGAAACCGGATGTTATGAGCAGAGGTGTAAAGACACAGCTAAAAAAGGGAGCTCTTTACTGTCTCTGTGGTATTTTGACCAAAGCAATGTGACAGGCATTAAAGACCTCCGGAAATTGTGTCACCCTATAAAAAAAGGTCTACTTTAAGCTCCGTTGTTTCCTACTATGCTGTTTCCTCAAATTCTGCAGAACATAAATAAATAACATATTAAAGAAGCCACTTGCATAACAAAATGCGTGAACATCTTTTGCAGTACTCTTTGTCATCTAGTATTGGTATGATTCTTTGCCTTGGGGCTGTGTTTGGCAGTTTCACTGGTTGCAGGATATTGCAGAGACTTGTTGAATGTGTGCATGTCCTAATGACTAACCGAGCTTAATAGTGAGCGGGTATTTACTTGGTAATTATTCTGTCTCTGCCTAAAATACAGAGCAGCATCAAACCATTGCAGTGAGAAATAGACCTAAACTAAAAGCATGCAACTAAAAGCAGACCACAGATTTGTGCAGTCCTGGTGGGGTAAAAATTAAGCCAGATGTTTCAGCTGTATTTTGGTGCCCGGCCGGAATGGGTTGTTTATGCCCTGTAGTCCATCTATATGTAGCTGTATGTATTTATATAAAGCTTGTGTTTAGTTTAGATGTATTCTGAGCTTTCAGCCTAAGCTGTCTGTTTAAAGTAATCTTTAGTCAGCATATTAGTGTTACCTAGGCACACCCCTCACCTTCCTCACCCCTGCACTTTCTTCCATTTGATCTGTCTCTATCCCTCTCTCCATCTGTCCTCTGTTTTTGCTACTTGCAACCTTGACTGTCAGCAAAAGCTTTGAGCTGCTGCAAATCACCTTTGTGCTTCTGCTTGTGCACGTATCTGACACGTGCATGTTGGCTTTGTTCATTATGCATCCATTAGTGTGTAGGTGTGCGCATGTGTGTGCGCGTGTGGGTGTGTCATGAGTGTTGTTGCAGGCAGGCAGACCACAGAGCACTGGCGTGAAGCTCTCACTCTTCTGACCTACTTTCTCTCCCGCCTCCCCACATCTGGCGCCGAATGAATGCACCAGATCAAATGCCAGCCATTCCAGCCGCTTTCACATTATTGCTGCATTCCCCAGTAACCACAATTTTGCTTTTTCTGTTTACTTTTTGTTATGTTTTAACACTGAATAGGCTTATGGAAATTCCCTCTATTGAGGTTAAGAAGATACAGCTAAGCCTGTTCATTGCTGATGCTTTTCTTACTTTTTAGTGTAGTTGTCGAGTCAGCAGAGTCAAACTTTGGGAGTGGGGTCCTCACAGATATAGCTAAAGGTATAAAGGTTATGCACACAGTAGCAGCAGCCCAGACTCCTGTTCATTTTACAGGCCAGAAAGCAACCTCCCCTTACATAGTCACTAACAGCTCCCATTATGGAAACTAATATGGAAACTCAAATCCTTTGGGGTTGTTTTTCTTGTGCTCTGTCAACAGATTGGTTGAATTTCCTCATATGGTTTTGAAGCCAAGCAGTAGTTGCTGCTTTGGCTGGTTTTTCACTACAGTATAAAGAAATAGACAATGGTTCTTTACAGACAATGACGCTTTGTCCTGGGTGTCGCATGCATCTTGCTTAATGGCCTGTATAATTGACCAATGCAAGGCCAAAAAAAAAAACATTTGACATAGTAAGAATGCTCCAAAGGGTGCTCTTTCTTTGTATAAATCTGCTGTCAATCTTGATGACATCTTGCACAAATACAGAGTATGTACATACAGATTTTCTTATTTTTGAGTGCAAACAAGACAGATTTTTTTTAGAAACCAGACCAGTAAAACTCTGTTTCTCCGCTACCTTATAGAAGCTGTGTTGTTACTCTGCATGCGAGAATAGTTCAGAGCTTGCAGACTAGTTCCCCTTTCTATTTTGGTTGCACTGACCTCAGGGAAGGAGCACTTCCTTATGCTCTTCCCCTTCTTTTCTCCTCGTTCATGAGTTTTGATGAAGAGATGCTTGTGCAGTTGTGGTATAGCCATTGCAGCAAAAGATATCAGGTCGAAGACATGTGCTAGAGACCTTGTGTAAATTTTCAGAGGGGCAACATTTTTATAATGCAGTGATGTTGATACGTTTTTTATGTAGTGAGATGTTATTTACATTGTCTCAGTTCCGTGTGAGTCTAAGACAAAAATATGCTGATTTATCAAAGATGTCCGTGGCTACACAGCAAAACATGTCACTGGTTCGAGCCTCGGTTAGGGAGGGGTCTGAACAGTGGCCTTTCTGGGTTTTTTTGTGTATGCGTGGGTTCTCTCTGGGTACTCCAACTTCTTTCTACTGTCTAAAAGAAATGCATGTCAGGTTAATTGGGTCAATTTTCCCTATGAGCGAGTGGTTGTTTGTCCCTTTGTGTTAGTCCTGTGATGGACTGGCGACCTGTCCACGATGAATCCTGCCTCTCACCTGCTAATAGATGGCATAGACTCCAACTTCCCACAAGCCTGAATTGGGCTAAGCCGTATAGAAAATAAATGAACGAATTATTATTCATTCAAACAAAATGATTATGGAGAGGGCAATTTAGAAATGCAGTCTTTTGTTGAGTTGCGTTTTTTCAAAGTGAAAGGTTCATATTATTTAAAGAAAAAGCTAATTAGTATTGTTTCCTGAGGTAGCCCCAGTTATAATAAATTAGAGTAATAGTTATAGTAGTATATTCACTTTGTCAATGACAACTTTGGTAAACCATATTGTAGTCACATAGAGTATTACTATTACCATCTTTTTTCTTTACTTTGCTGTACCATAACCTAAACCTGGCTCTGGCAGGAGAAGAAAGTGGTAAAAACAGTTATTTAAAAAAAACAAAAAACTTGCACATTTTCAAAGTGTGTAAATTAGAAAACACATTTTTAATATAGAAATAGTCTTGGATTCAAACTAACGTTATTGTGGAAAAATTTATGTGTTCTGTGAAATAATATTATGCTTCATATCAATCATTATAGTGGTGTTCATTAGGAACTACTTAAAAAAAGTTCAAGCTCAAGATTTTTTATTTTTTTTTGCCATCACCCCTGTGATCGCCATTAAGTATTTTTCACGGCCACTGGAGTATGTTTTATTTATTTTATTACAGCACGTCCCCTAAACGTTAAAACATCGACACGAATGAGCCCAACAATGTGAGTTTAGTAAGTTTGCATCTTTAATTGTTGGAGTAAAATCCACTGTGACTTGCTAGTTGTTTTGGTAGCGGCTAAAGCATACTGTGCGTACAGGGCAGGCATCATGTCTACGCGTCTTTTAGATGCACAGAGGGTTGACACAGCACGTGTCTGGTCTGCTGTCAACAAAATTCCTTCTGCTAGTAGTTACTGTGATTTTGAACTCGAGTTGTTGTTCACAATGTATCGTTTTTCATGGGAAAATGAGGTGCATCCCTGGGACGCATCGATAGTGAGTTTACTGCGCCCTTTCAGATTTTAATTTGTCAGGGACACAGGACGCATACCTAGCAACATCACTGATAATGGTTGCCTATGAACTAGGTCAAGTAGCCCAATACAGGCTAAAATGTAGAATAAAAGTACACTGTTGTATATCTTGAAAAGATTCCTTACTGGACAACAATGGAACATCTGACATGACAAAGGCTCTGGGGTATACACAGTAGGGGCTGCGCAAGATACTCGTGACGTTCACATCTAAAAGGGGGATTATGAATTGTAAGCAGGGCACTGGGACACAAGCATTATTGTTTGTGTGTGACGCGGCTTTCCTCATTTAAAAGCCGGACTGATTGATAGTACTCCTAGAAACCTAGGCAGTCAAGTTTCTCAACACTGCTCTTGTTGAAGTCGAGGCCCATCTCAGGGTGTCTGTGCTTTTGTGCTGTTTCTTAGCTTTGACCAATAGTAAACTCTTAGGGAATGCGAGAACTTCCTGTTGACAGCGAATACTCCCTTACACAGATGGGTTTCAGAAAGAGGAAATTTCGTCCCCATGCTGCTGTGCTGTTCTGAGTGGTTTTGTGTGTTACAGCCCACAAAGACAGATTTGTTGCATGTCTTACGGTGTAGTAGGATGTAATCAGCTGAATTTTAATTGAGTTTTCAGGCTCTGGATAGCAGGGACTTCATTTAATTTGCACTACTTGTTACTGGAGGTCTATCATGGTTACTGTAATAGGATTTGAACCAGTAGCCTAAAGCCCCCAAGTAAAGCTGCTGACACCATGTTAGTGAGCCAGAGAAGGACAAACTGGTTACCCCTTTACTCCTGACATCATCATCACTCTGGAGTCATGTGCTTCCTCCTTCTGGTCACCACACCCTCCCTCCTGGGGTGTCTCTGGGCTTTTGTGTTTCTGAGGCATTTGAGAGATTTGGATTCTCATCAATCCTGCAGAATGATCAGGCTTCTGTTTGATTTCATATTAATCTAGTGGCATGACGGTAATTGCAAATAGTCCGTGTTTACAGAAACGGTAACAGTAACACTGCAGAGAAGACTCATTTTGCTGCCATTGCCTGCCTTTACATGTTTGCACTGACCAAAGCAGAGGTGGGGCTGCGCCTGTGTGCTAATGACATGCCATTGGTGTGTAGTGCTGCTTCTTCTGCAGCAAATTTTTCTTTGCACACAGATGTCGATTTTAGCTCTGTAACTCACTGATGTCCCACAGGCAAAACAGCTTGCTCCCCCGAATCTGTTTCTATACCTTATGAACAGAATCTTGAGGCACAATGACGGGACAACAGTATGAAAATGCCATGTAAAATTGGCTTACTGTGAACAAGAATGAGGTTTAAGAAAGTGTTTAATTATTTAGTTTTTTTGGACAACTTGGGTATTTCTGTCAGCCTTTTTTTTTTGCTACTGTTGAACTTCTGGGGGATATGCGAGCCTCGTCCGTGCGGACATGGGGGCTGCAGCGGTCAAAGTGCATTCAACTATCATCTAGATTTCATGTTCATTTGTCTCTGATACTGTGAAAACTCTTGATAATGTCAGATCACACCCACATATGAGTAAATTCCATGAGATTCCATGTTTTATTGGTTTCATGGTCAAATTTTGATCCGGTGAACACAGAAAACTAAGACAGACATTCAGTGAGATAAAAGTTCTACATCTAGACCTGCAAAATATTAGGCGCACCGGTGCGACCAAGAAAAACTGAATTGGTCGTATTCTACAAATTTTCTGGTTGTGCTCTAGAGCCGTGGTCCTCAAACTGGGGGTCGCGACATCATATCAGGGGGTCGCCAGATGATTATTAAAAAAAAAATATAGACTACATTTATCAAATAAATTTGGGATTTGTATCGGGGCTTTCCAAATTAAACCATTAATGCAAAGCTAAATCTAAGATTTGCACCTTAATTTTTTAATACATTGATGCATAACAAAGTTAGTACACACGTCATCTAAATTTGACATTATCTCGGGGAGAGATAATTTTGGCCAATAGGTGCCTTGTCACATCGGTGAACTGAATCCACTAAAAAACACGTTATCCTCCTTCTTTACAAAGATTCTGACAGTTTTCCAGCCTTATATTTAGATGACGGCTGCAGGATGACCCATCTGAAATATCATACAATTAATCACTTTCGTCAGAGGAGGGGGAGGTCACGAACACCAACATATGTTACCTTGGCGGTCATGGCTCAAAAAGTGTGAGAACCACTGGTCTAGAGTCCCGAGAGGTGCTAAAAACAGCTACCATATGCTGCTAATAAGAGTGGAAAGCAGAAGCCAAATTGTGACTCAAACATGCTAAAACATCACGTTTAGCTGAAGGCAAAACAGCAGTTTTAATAATGGCTGTCGGACTGATGCTGCACCAGTCTGGTCCTAATGGGATTTATATTAAAAAACTTGCACTAAAAGCCTAGCGCATTTGTTTGATTTAAGTATATAAATGTTAGTTTTTAGTGTTTCCTGGTTTTGTTTGTGATTTCATAAAATTTTCATGTAAAAAAAAAAATTATTGTTTTTGTTTGCAAGTACAATTGTTTAGGTTGTTATTGTCAGTTTGTCCATTTCAGTCATAAAATTCTACCTTTTTTATGATGCTGTTTGGCTGTTTACTAACTTTAAACGATATGACTTTGTTCCTAAAACCTACATTTTTCTGTGGAGTCAGAGTGTAGTTTACTTGTTTTATGTTGGTTTACTGGATTCATTGTGTATTTATTCCCTGCGTGTTTACTTCCATAAATCCCTTTGTAGAAGGTTTCACCTTCTACAACTTCTACAGCAGTAAAAGTTTTCATTAACACCCCATCATCAAGCCAAACTAAGGTTTTAATCATTTTAAGGTTTTAGTTGGAGCTGTCCAAATAACGTAAAGAACAAAGACACTGCTTTGTTTTAAGATCTTTTATGTGTTGTGGCCAATATTATTATTGGGGGAATAATAATAATATTATTGGCCACATGTGCTGTCAGTGGAGTTTAGAAAATTCTATTTCATTATTTTATTTATTAATTTGTTCATTCATTTATTTATTTATCTATCATCTGGCAGCGTTTGGACTCAGGGTTTTGCTACACCAGCTAACTGCTGGAGCCCCTGCCTGCAGTCATGCAGATGCAGTCATTCTGTGTAACTTGAAATTAACTTAGGTCCCAGGCTAAAATCTGCATAAGTGTGTTAGTGTGTTGTGAGAGCAGCACTTATCAGAGAAAACAGTTTTCATAGCAGTGGCATTTGTGTGCACGCATGGACATACAGACACAGTTTTCTTCCATGTCTCAGGCTCAGTAGCCACTCAGTGTGGGCGTTGTTTTTGCTATGGCCACTGGGTTAGAAAGGGGGTGTGGACGTTTGGTGCATGGATGCAGCAAAGCCCGACAACCTCTAGTGGTAGTCTTGAAAAATTGCATCTCTAACCAGTGCTGACTGGATCTGGAAATGATTGTTTCCACCAAAGGAAGAAGGACTGTTTCATGACAACCACTGACTCTACAGTGTGCCCACATACCATTATGTAATTTATGCCAAACATATAATTGAACTCATTCTAAATCTTTATCTGGTTGGGATGGAAATACACTAGAATTAAGATATTTAAAGTGTAATTGTTTGTTGTTTGTTTGTTTGTTTTGTTTATGATTAAGTTTAGAGCTGAAAATATTAACTACATCTGAAGACAGAAACACCAGTGCCTCAAAGGAAACCGTGTTTTCAAACAATGAATATTGCCTCCTCTATTTTTCTTCTTCTAGTTGTACCTCCAGGCCAGAAGGAGGCACTGCTTCATCCACAACACAGGGAAAGAGCGGGACTCATAAAATCTGCCTTGTGTGCTCTGACGAGGCTTCAGGCTGTCATTATGGAGTTCTTACATGTGGCAGCTGCAAGGTCTTCTTCAAGAGAGCAGTGGAAGGTGCAGAGACAAAAGACATTGTTGGCTCATACTGTTTGTCGCACATATTGACTGAAATAAAATTGAATGTTTAAATAACAACTGGATCTTCTTTGTATGTGTACCTCAGGCCAGCATAACTATCTGTGTGCTGGGAGGAATGACTGCATTATAGACAAGATCAGGAGGAAGAACTGCCCGGCCTGTCGCTTCCGCAAGTGTCTGATGGCAGGAATGAACCTGGAAGGTACATGTAAACAACACTGAAAACGCAATTCAGCCCTGAGTTGTTTCAATTAGCAGTCTCTTGTTTTTTCCTCTCCTGTATGATTAACTCTTCCCCTTATTTTCATCCCTGTTTTCTCCTTTGAAGCCCGCAAAACCAAGAAGTTGAATCGCTTAAAGGGCGTCCAAAACAGTAACCCCCCCGAGCTAGTACCATCCCCACCAGTCGAGACCCGTTCCCTTGTACCTAAGTGCATGCCGCAACTCGTCCCCACCATGCTCTCCCTGCTGAAAGCCATAGAGCCAGACACCATCTACGCCGGCTACGACAGCACCCTGCCTGACACCTCCACCCGCCTCATGACCACCCTCAACAGGCTGGGAGGGCGACAGGTCATCTCTGCAGTGAAGTGGGCCAAGAGTCTGCCAGGTCAGTGTTAAGAACAGAGCTCTCTGATGGCGATTGAGGAATGTGTTGTAACACAAAGTCTCGTTACAAGCAGCAAAAGATTTGTTAACTATTTAGATTTAGAACTTGATGCCTCAAAACTAAGTTCAGTGTTTACTGCCTCAATTGTTTGGCGCCATGTGCAAGCTCAGATGTAGCTGCTGTGTGAAATCACTTTATATTTTGACAACCTTGTAATTTAGTCACACGGTGTAAAACAGCTGCCTTAAACATCTAGTTAATATACTGAACTGCCACTTTGACCATCACACCTCTCGCGCATACAGCCTGAACTTGTGGTCCTGGGCTGAGATGTTCCCATTGTTACTTCTCCTCAGGTTTCAGGAACCTACACCTGGACGATCAGATGACTCTGCTGCAGTGCTCCTGGCTTTTCCTCATGTCTTTTGGTTTGGGCTGGAGATCTTACCAACAGTGCAACGGCAACATGCTCTGCTTCGCGCCAGACCTCGTCATCAATGAGTACGCACTGTTCAGAGTTCAGTTTATAGACTCGCTCTTGATGTTTGATTTGATGCCAGGACTAGACACGATTGTTGAAAATGGGTTAATTGAGCATTGGTTTGATACTTCCAAGTTTATTTGTTTTTCTCCACATTTTGCCAACATTTCCAGAGAGCTCTATCAGTGCAGCTCTGTGCTGTGTGTCTGTCAGCTGTCATCAGCCAACAGCGTTTCATCTTTCACATAAACTTGATGACTTCGCTGAGAGTGCAGTGAGCTGTCGGCATAGCTAGTCTGCTTCAGGCTATAATAAACTCACAATTTGCTTTTTGCTTCCTCTTTTTTTCGTTATCATAGCTGAAAGTTAACTAGATCGTAATTAATATCTGATATGAAGTTCTATTCACTATTTATCAGTCAGCCTTCAAGCAAAAAATCAGCCACAGCAATTATTTTCAATTTCTTTTTATCAGAGTTATTTGCAGTTTGGAAAAATGTTCTTGCTCGTACAGTGAAGAGTGGCCAGAAAGCTTCCTCTTGTGTTGTTGTAATGTGTACTTTAAATGGCGGGGTTTTTTTCTTCACTTTGATTCAAGAAATTAAAAAAATAATGTAAAAAAACCAGACATACTTTACTATAACAAGCTTGTGTCTTTTTAATATCGTCTGTTTGGGCAAAGCAGGGATCGGATGAAGCTGCCCGACATGGCCGACCAGTTTGATCAAATGCTGAAGATTTCCAGCGAGTTTGTCAGGCTGCAGGTTTCCCATGATGAGTACCTGTGCATGAAGGTCCTGCTACTGCTGAGCACAGGTCAGACTTTTGCATCTGCCTCCTTTCATCACTCCACTTTTGCGAATCGATGGTTGAGCAGTTCCAAAGCAGTCATTACAAAAGCCATTATACTAACCTAGTACTGTCAACAGTCGCTAGGAGTTAATGTGAAAGGATGCACAGGACAATTCATTGCATCACAACACTTTTCCAACTGATTAACTGGCATGCATCATTAGTAGAAGTCAATTACAGATTAAAGACAGTGGAGGAAAATCAAGACTTCCCATTTATATGTATCAGTTGCTGTTTTTGTTCCGCTTCCATGAACGTTTTCTGTTTTCTTTTGTTCTTAAGCTATATTTAATTTTGTCTCGGGTGTTTACAATGCCTGTCTCCTCTCATACAGTGCCAAAGGACGGCCTGAAGAGCCAGGCAGTGTTTGAAGAGATTCGAATGTCGTACATCAAGGAGCTGGGGAAAGCCATAGTGAAGCGTCAGGAGAACTCCAGCCAGAACTGGCAGCGTTTCTACCAGCTCACCAAGTTGTTGGACTCCATGCATGAAGTACGTAGCTCCATCACTCTTTTGACTACTTTAAACCATGATGTATGTATAACATTAATAATAATGGCTTTGAGTCATTCAGATATTAGTTGACTTTCCATTACTGTTCGTCACAGCTGTGAATGTGCAAGCATGAATTTAATAAAAGTTCATATTAGCATACCTAGCCTGCAGTGGTCCATAGAACAGCCGTAGTGGATGAAAGCAGGTAAGATCTCACTTTTCTACATGTTCACATTAGTTCAACAGTAACTATTAAATTCATCAGGGTTTAATTACAGCAACAAGCCAACGTAAGAAAAACATGATTTTCACTTTACGCAAGAATGCATATGAAGCTAATGCATATGATTTGTGTTAAAGCAGTGGATGGGAGGTGCTTTAAAATCAGACTAGCAGAAGCTTCAGCTGCAGCACAAACCGTTTTAAGTGCCGTTTTCTTTTGTTTGTCCGACTCAGACGCTGAGAACAAACGAGTAGCTTCTGCAGTTATAGCAGGAAGAACCACAGGGTGGGAAAGTTTTGACGGTGCTTTTATTTGTTGAATAACAACATGTGCTGAATTCCTCTCAACAGCTGATCATAATATAAAATTGAATCAACCCATCCCTGCTGTGTGCATCTGCCTGTTAATGTGACTGCTTTACTCCAGACTTGCCTCATGTTAGAAGTGATGAGTATATTTTCCTGATCTTATCAGTGTGCTTCCATAGTGCTTGATTTAATGTGACTGACGGGCTTAATGCTACAGTTGCGGATGATCATAGTTGAAAACTGTGCAGAACTTTATTGGAAGCACGTGTTTCATGTTTAACGAGTTCTCCTGTTGTGTGTCTTGCAGATGGTCGGTGGATTGCTCAGCTTCTGCTTCTACACTTTTGTGAATAAATCCCTGAGTGTGGAGTTCCCTGAGATGCTGGCAGAGATCATCAGCAACCAATTACCAAAATTCAAGGCCGGAAGCGTAAAGCCTCTCCTCTTCCACCAGAGATGACTGTTTCCTGTATCAGACACGATGCCTTAAAATCCCACCACATCACCTCACTAGCCCAATGCAACGCACTCGACCACCCCCCCACCCCCACCACCACCCCTACACCCCACCACCACCCCTACACCCCAAGGAGCAACGGTGAAAGGACTGACTATCCAACGCCAGGAGAGAGAGAGAGCGAGCAATGTTTTCGGGAGCGAGTATGCAACATTGTGAAGTGGGCCCACGGGTCTGGTGAGAGAGATGTATGTTTAAACCAGACCGTGAGCACAATAGGTTTTGTCTTGTTAAACTGAGATGTAGTATCTAACCAAGAGTAGGAAATGTTTGTTTAAAGGAAAAAAAAGAAGAAAAAAAAAATGCAAAGAGAAAATAGGCTAACATCAATGTCGTCTCAGGTGTCTTACCTTCAAAGTCAGAACGATATCTAAAATAGATAGAACAAATATCTATGTACAGGTTCTGATAGTATTTTCTACATTTTCAAATGACAACAGTTTATACAATTTTCCAGGTCAGTGTTACCCGAGAGGGTAGCAAAACTTAATAACATGCTCTAAAGTAAGCTTTTATGTTCCACTTTTAGTTTTTATAGGAGGTTGTAACAAAATGTTTTTCTGTCACATGAAAAAAACCCCCGAAGTTTTGTAGTGATTTAAAAAGCATATTTCTTTGCTTTAAGTAACTTTGGACATAAGCAGTTCTGTGGGCCTGTTACCTGACATCCACCATTCAATGAGTGATTTCTCCCGCAAGCGGACCTCTTCCAGGTTTACACACGTCGATTACAAAAGGGAAACAGATGTGCCTTTTTTGCTTCAGATATCTTAGCCATTTTCTTCCGACTCTACTTCAACCTGTCATCGTCTACCTTCATTATAAGTTGATTGTACTTTTTATACAACACGCAGATGCAGCTTTCCTTTTTTTCTTTTTTTTTTTTCGTCAATGGCTGTTTATCTTTTAAAATGGCAGCTCAGTCCATCCTTGGTGTGTAGAAATGATCTTTAAATATTCAGCCTGCTTCCTTTCATTAGGTCTCCTGCACACACTGCTGCAAAAGTGCGATTTGAGCACTTTGTACTCTGTGAAAGGCTTTAAAAGACTGTGAAGAAAGACTGTTAACCTGTATCAGTCTTTCACGTAAGACTTAAGATGGAAGCTAGACGTTTTTTCAGAACAGCCCACACTCCTACCCCAGTAGTCTGTAAGTACAATGTGATAGATGCCTGCGACTACCAATCACAAGTGAGAGGGCAAGTTTTATTGTATTGGAAAGTTTGTCATTTTTTTATTATTCAAGAGTACTAATTTCTGTGGTTTTTAACATGGCTCAAAGTGGTTAGAAAATAACTGTCGTCCCAAGTTTTTTAACAGCCTCTTTTGGTTGATTTAAAAAAAAAGGAAAGAAAAAGTCATAATTCCACCGATTTCCCTTCCTCGGGAGTACATCTTTACTTTCCGAGTCTCTGCTTTGGATAATGTTGGTTTTTTTTGTCGGCCTTTGTATGATTTTTTTGTTGTATTTGTTTACGGGATAGTTGAATATTTTGGGAAATATGATCATTCACTGTTTTGCCAGGAGTTGGGATGATTGATAGCGTTGTCATACATGTGCCCTCAGCTTGAAGCTCGAGTTAAGTTTAAACAGCCACCTCTGTCTGGAGGACACAAAGCTTTTCATTTAAACTGGTGGATTATGAAACAGCTTCTTGACTGAGGAAGAAGTTGCATCCTGGAGCGTCTTCTGCTTGTCTGGCAGCTGATCCCTGGCAATAGTCCCACATGTAACCCACAATGAGAGGCTCAAGTCTTATTTTAATTTTCTTTTGTTTCTTATTTGGAGCAAACAAACATATTTAAAATGCTTTTCCCCAGATGTAGAGGTGCTGGTAATGAGAGCCATCTGTTTCCTCGCATACCGTCTTCATGCTGAAATTGCAGCTAGGTGGCTGCAGCTTCCTTTTTTATTGAAGAGGCACGTTAAACTCGCCTAACTCTGGGCAAGACAGCGAATAGGAGTATTTCCCCAGATATCTGCGTATTCCTTTGAAAATGAACAGTATATGATAGACAGCTTGTGTATGCAGCACTTTGGATCAGGCATTGGCAGATTCATTATCCTGTAAACCTCCTACAGCTGCTGATAACCATGAACCCCTCCTGTATAACACCTCTGCTTCTTCAGCACCCTGTATGCAACGTATCCTAATGTTTGTCTTTAGTACCTCTGCATGTGTGTTTGATTGTCTGCTATACTGTCAGGCCCCAACGTTTGAAAGTGCTTCACATCAGTCACCTCATACAGACTTGTCATGACAAAAGTGTACCATCACCCGACCGGGGAAGCAGGCAAAATGCTTCCTTTAATCTCTGGGAACTATTTCAGTGCCAAAACTCTTGCTTTGTTCAGTGATGCTGGAAGTTGGTCAGTATTTGTATCAAAAGAAGAAACAAATCCAAGCATTGATGCGTATACATTTTGTCCGATGAGTGGAGGCCGAAAGTTTGAGCCGTCTGAGCTTCAGCCCCACACATTCATGCAGGTCTGACATTATCTCTGAGATGTGTTGCAGCATTTTCACAAGGTCTGCAGAGCTTGTGTTGAGTGTGTTTCATAACCCTGACATGTTTTTGTTAAAAACAAAGTTTTAATATGAATGTGATTCTTAGAGCTGTTCAGTTAGTTGCTAAGAAATATTGTTGGCAGGTGAAAAGGTAGAAAGCTGTCAGGAATAGATAGATAAATATGTCGAGTGAATAAGAGTAAAAGTGCTCACTTTTATATTTAAATATGAAATATGGCAAATTGTATTGTTTCTAATGTCTGTCTCTACACAACAGCAAAAGCACCCATTATATTTTCCACTACTCTCAAGCTCAGGTTTAAAAAAAATGGTCTGATTCACACAGTGGGTTATTGTCCACATTCACTTCTGACATGAAGAACCAAAAAAAGAAAAAAAACAGTTTGACAGTGTGCATTTATCAAATGTGTCTGTTTCTGTATTTCATGGTGTTTCTATGTGTCAGGAAAAACTTTTAGTAAACAGATACAGCAAAGTTTTAAGGAGTCGGCCGCCGCCGCCGCCGTCATTCACAGCATCTTTAGGCTCAGACAAAGGATCATTTTTGTTTGAGGTTTAATCAGAATAGTTGCAAACCATCCTCATTACCTTTTTATAGGGTTACTTTCACATTCAGTATATCCAAATCTCTGCTGCTGCTCATTTATACAGGTAAATATATATATACGAAGAGAGAAAGATA
>JAOXYM010000007.1:24202544-24214232 GCA_028567055.1 Leptatherina wallacei | reverse complement strand
ATATATATATAAAAAAAGAGAAAAATATATATATATATATATATATATATATATATATATATATATATATATATATATATATATATATGAAATCGCACACTTGCCTCTTTTTGCTCAAAAATGTATCCTGTTTACTTTTTTGTACATTTTTGAGGAGGACTCCTGAATATGCAATAGAAATGATAATCTATCACCATCACATAATGTGCTCACTTCTTTTTTTTTTTTCTTTTATTCTTTCCTCTTTTTTTTTTTTTTTACAATATAAGCTAAGTGCATACAGGAGATTTACTTCTATCTCTGCAGGCCAGATTTTCAGGAAATCGTAAACAGTCCAGCCGGACTTTACTTAAATAGTATATTTGATGTTTGACTTCAAGGTGACCAAAGCAAGTACAAATTTAACATAAAGTCAGTTTTAACTGTGGAACTCAAGACGACAAATGTACAGGTTTTTGTTTTTAAACACTTCTTTTTTTCTTTTTCTTTTTTTTTTAATCTTTATGTGATGGCTTTGGTCATATTGTGTAATACTGTGAATAGAATAGGACTCGGTCTTTTTCATACACAAACTGTTTGTGAAAGTAATCAACCAGCTTGAATCTAAAAAAAAAAAAAAAAAGATTTGCACTACCCAAATATTGTTTGAAAATCTATTTTGTATGAAACTTATGCAGACATTAACTTTGAGAATTACAAAGGGCGGATCATGTTTCACTGGTATATGTTTTCTCTATAAAGCTTTTTGTTTTGCTTAAAACAAGTTTAATATGTACATATAATCCATTGTAAAGAAAATGTGGTGTATTTGTCTTCATATAATAGTTTTTCAGTACCTACCCTCTGTATTATTTCTTCTCTGTAGTGTGACTCTTGCTGATCTTTTCCTCCATTGATTAAAGGTTGAACCGTATGTTTGTGTGGTACTTCTCGATACAAGGAACTGTACGCTGATGTTTGCCCCGATACTAATGCGGTGATTCTGAACGATGGACACGGTAAGCTCGTTGTAAGCCTCCTTTCATGATTACACTTGTTCATCAAATAAATATGTTTCTCCATTCTGACAGCTGGTTTATTGACTGTTAAAAGAGTTCAGCTCCTCTCATTGGAATGAGGTAAAAGAAAGCATGTGAGATTTTGATCGGCTGTTCTGTTGATGAATGAAACAAATGGGGCATTTAATCACATGACTGAGCAAGAATCAAATCAACCAGACAGACCACTAAGAATATCACACTTCCTAACAATCCTAACATGTACACGAGTGAAAAATGATTGTACAGACAGTTTAAAGTTGGGGCAAAAGCAACAGGTTCATTTTAGGTTGTCTTTTTCTGAAATTGTGAAGGAAATCTTTAAAGAGTCAATTCGCCTTAAAACAAATGATGAATGCTTGTTTCTTTTCTAAAGGCCTTCAAATCTCATTTCAACTCTCTGCTTCAAGAATGGTAGGGCAGAACCCAACCACTCCACAGAAGTTTCAAACTGTTTTATTATTATTTTATCTCAAAATCTCCATTTTTTTTCTTATTGTTCTTATTAAAGTGATTTATTCAAGTCATCTGATGAAAACATCTGTCCTCCACAGTTAGGCTGCACCCAGTCTGTCCATCACTGTTTTTCAAGTAAAGTAAGTGCTCACTTTTGAATGTTTTAAGCATAATGATGGACAATTCAAACCACAGAGCTCCTTGAGCCCTAAATGTTATAAACAGAAAAATAAACGGATGACTTCCTGTGTTTTAACCGCACCTGCTGTTGTTTACTCCTTCGTGTAAACAAACATCCATAAAAACGCAGCATCGGTACTTAGAAGAGTTATGCACCATCATGGGCCGTGATCTCGATCGATAACCTCACACAAGGTGCACTTTATAGCAGGAGTCGGGAGCGCGCATGCTGCTTGCGTGTGGACTCCGCGCTCGGCCACGATCATAAACATTAGACCACTGCAGGGGACAAACCCGGTGATAGTTTCCCGTGGAAACAATCTCCCTCTGCTAAACCCACCTGCTGTGTCACGGCAAACACTTTCCCCACAGCAGCATGGCGGCTGAAGAGTTGTTCACCCTGGAGGATCAGGCTGTGGACGGCGGCCTGCAGCTGCTGGACTACCGGCGGCTCACTCGGCTCTACTGCATGAATGGCGGACATCACCTTCAGATCCTTCCCGATGGGACGGTGCAAGGCCAGAGGGATGAGGATGTTCACAGTAAGGCTGCAGCTGCACACGGTGCACTATACATGTCACAGGTTCTGGCAACATGATGCGTTCAATGCCTTTTCTGCAGTCGTGTCAGGTTCAAAACGCCATGTGTCTGATAACTCTGTTAAACACAGTGCTTGTCCCGTCTTTTCTTGCAGGTTCTTGTACAGTTACTCAACAAATTGGTGAATGCCTGTGGTTTTCTTTTAAGTTACAGACCCAGAAACAGTTGGGAGAAAAGAGCTGCAAAAGCTTTTCATTGAACGCAGTGATCACTCTGCTTCAGGGCTGCTGTCCTGAGATATTCCTGTAAAGTGTTGTGATATATTTAGGACATCATTTTATCTTCCCTGACTCCAGGGCTGCTTCAAACCATGATATCCACCCCACCGTCACAGGGGGGAGTTTAATTGTTGGTGTGCTGCACCTGTTTGATCTCCCAATATGATGTCAACTTTTGTTATCAAATGTTTTTTTTTCCAACAATATTTTTCCAGGTGTTTTTCCATTAGTGCCCTCCTAATGCTGTTTTACCCCCAATCAGTCCTTTATTATTTTTTTTAATTTAAGACAGTCTGAAAATCTCAGGTCTTAAGAAAATGCTTTTCTAGCTTTTTATATCTCTTTAATGTTTAATCCATGATCCTGTAAAGTTGTTGTGGTGGAGGTATGGTTTATGTTTGGAGAAACAACCAGTTCCTCTAAAGAAGGCAGACTTTGTGAATACTCTGATGGAGCACACCTAGTAATTCCAACCTTAAATTTTGATGTAGATTGTTCAAACCAAACTTTAAGATATTAGTTTAGAGATAAACATGGTTTTATTTTTTACCAGACTTTTCAGCATAAAAATGAAACAATCTATGTGATATTTAGTTTATTAGTTTAGTCTCATTGTGTTTGTCTATAATTCTGACTTCTAAAATAATAATAAAGAACTGGGAACATTTTAATCCCAGATGAAGAAATTGATGTTTACATTAAGGTCTTGAAGATAAAGATGAATTTGTCCTGACTTGCAACAGTTTTCTCACTTTTTTCTCTCCTCCTTTCAGCTGTTTTAAAGATCAAAGCTGTGGACAGAGGTGTAGTTGTCATCCAAGGAACAGAAGCCAAGCGATATCTGGCCATGAGTGATGAAGGCCATTTGTACAGCTCAGTGAGTATCCAAAGCTGATGATTTATGGACTCAAGTTTATGATACAGCTACATTTAACTAGATCATCTATGTTCCTTCTGTAAATGCTCTTACAGCTGTTCAAACCTGCTTTTGAACTTTAAGACTACATTTATTGCACATTTAATCTCTACAAACTGAAGCCCATTAAAACTATTGTCTGCTCCTGGCTTATTTTATGTTTCTCTCTCAGCCCACAATTACTGATGAATGTTACTTCCTGGAGAAACTTGAAGAAAACCACTACAACACATATACGGCACAGAAATACCAGGACAACAACTGGTACGTAGCCCTGAAAAAGAACGGAAAAGCTAAACTCGGTCCAAGAACCCACATTGGACAGAAGGCCGTCTTTTTTCTTCCCAGAAAGCTGGATGACTCCCGCGACTGAAGACCATAAAATGTTCAGCAGGATCTGCTGCATGAAGACAAACGGTGACATGAACAGTTGCAAGACCCGAGAGCACGGAGGTGACACTGATGCACATCTGTTGGTCTTCATGATAAAGATTAAAGTTAGTCACATGAAAATACATCGGATCTAAAATAATATTAATCAATGCACCTTTTACTTTTTAAAACATTTGTTTTTTAGTTTGCACAAAGAAGTAATCAACAGACACAACTGAGCAATCTGCTATTCACTGTAAATTTTAATTCTTTCATCAGGATTTTGCAAAAACTAAAAGATGAAACATGAAACTCGGTGCAGAACTGGAGCATCTGCAAAAGACGACTCCAGTAACTTAAGGTGGAAAAACATTTGGTAAGGATGAGCAGGATAAGGCAGTTTGTTGTTTTAGTTATGGATCCAGGTTTGGTTGTATGATTTGTGACCTAAAAAGAAAAAAAGGTACAGCCCACTTGCATGAAAAACACAATCTAACCTGACATTATTGCTGGCCTGGCCTGTAACGTCTGGTGGATAATTAATGGGATGCAATGATTCTGCAGATAAATACCAAATAAATAAACATCCTGAAAATGTGTCTTGATGCTCAAAAGTCATTAGAGCTGTAACAGATTTTTAGGTGGAGTTTCACTTTGCTGCCACTAGGAGCTGCTAAGACAACATACCAAGAAAACAGCTTGACCTACATATCAATATTTTCCTGTTATCCTAAGCAACATACTTCAGTTTTTCAGTCTTAATTACTCCCTTTCATCAATCTTACCCCTAGAGTTTAGAAATAACTGTGATGCTGCATATCATGCCAGCAAACAATCATGAATGGTGGCACTACAATAAATAATCCAAACAAACCAGAAGATGCATTGAAGGTGACATTTATTTAACAATAAACATTTTCTGTACAGCTTCATAACAACAAAACCCCAAAGTTGCAGCTCTACATCAAATAGAAACAAGCATAATTGCTCTGTAATCAAAGCCATGGCAGAAATATGAAGTTAACTGATGATTCAAACGGCTTAGTGTGCAACATCCTACACAACCTTCTGATTTAATATATATATATATATGACGTCATGAAATGATGGGAACATCGTCTGGGTTTATAATGGTTGTGTTCCTAAAAGTGCACCTGCAAACAACATTCTTTGATATAACAGAAACCTACGGGTTCACTGATTTTGTACACTGCATGTGGAAAGGTCTTAAAACCAAGAAAAGAAAAAGGAAAAAAAAAAATCCCCAAACGTTAATTAAATCTTAAGGCAAAAACCCACCTGGTGGTGGAATTTGAGTTATTTTTAAGCCCAAATAATTTGATGCAGCTGTCCGAATGAGAGAATTAACATCTGAAATACAGACAGTAGACTAGCTACACAGAGCAATCCCACTGTTAGTCAGAGACAGTCGGAGACTGGTCAGTGTCCTTGAAAAATGAGTTCATACGCTCCTTAACATAAGCATGGTTTTTATCGCTTTCTAAAATTGCAGCATCTCTGTCATCAGTGGAGCAGCTCTGAGGTTTGTCTCTGAACATTTAGGATCATGTTATGACTAATTGCAGCTGAATGTGAAAAAAAGTGCAGGCTAGATCTTTTTAAATGATTTTCAGTAACTTCAGTAATCATTTTACCAGATTTATTAGATTCTACAAATCATTTAAGAAATATGTATCTTCTGAAACAGAGGTTATTTTGGTATGTCTGCATTCCACTGACACCTGTTTGAATGGCAAGCATCTATCTATCTTTTTATCTGAAAATGCTTATGAACAGCTCTTAATGATTCACTGCAGACAACGCTGCCCCCTTGTGGCTAAAGAGTAGGCAGCACTACTTAAAGCCAACAGGCGAGTGAAATATGTATGCGGGAACGCAGCTATAGCACTAACAGCTTGCTTTTTTGGTATACCTGGTATCTAAAAACAGCCTAATAGAATCATTAAGTGACATTAGTGCGGATTACAAAGTGTGTTGCATGCTATGGCAAATCTACAGTGTTGCACTAATTAATACCTGTTAGCTTCGAGTGTTGCCAACATCAGACTCTCCCTAGTTATTAACCTCATGGGCAGAAGCATGCTCGTATGCTACCATCAAATGATAAGGCATTACTCATACATTACAGACAGATGTAAAAAGCACTTAACGTTCGCCACTAATGAGTACATTAAGGGACTATTACTGTTAACCATATTCCATTAATAAAAGTTCAAAACAAAAGAAAACGTGACATAATTCCTGAATATTTTACTCTTTTCAGTCGTCTTCATCTGGAGCTCTTCTGGCTGATTTCTGGTGAAGTCTCTTCACGTGACTTTGAAAGCTTCCTTTCACGCACTTTAACATCCTGAGTTTGTGTCATGGAGAGATGCACAAGTCAGATTTAAATTAACAAGATGTCAACCCATGAAACATACATTTTGACTTGCCCTTTGATTACACTGGATTTGCTCATACAAGTTTATAATGTAGAAAAGTAATCTAATGTCTTAGTTGCATTTGAATAACAAATATAATTCAGACCAAATGCACCGTTTTTGCCATGTTATCTAAGTGCTTTGAGTGGCATGTGCTGATTTCTGTGCTGCACACTTAAAGTTGAAGTCCAGTCAAGCAGGCTGTAAAATCACAGCCTAATACAGAATCAGAGATTCCTACCATTGACGACGGACCTTTTTCACTGCAGAAATTTGAACAAGTCACACCTGAAAATGCATGGGTGCATTGGTGATGGATGCAATTCATTTGGAAAGGCCACTATGTGTTTGAGTTCATTATAAAAGGTTTACTGCGGTGCCGAGAAGAACTCGGCCATTGTTAGTGTCATCCATTACGCCTGTGCTTTTCATTCTGTGAAAAGTCAAAGTAGCCAGGTTTTCTATTTCCAATTTGATTCATATGTAGAAGACAGGAATAAGAAACAGTATAAGGGAAAGCAATGACACAAAACTGTTTCCACAAAGAGTTCAAAATGTTTGAACTGTTTTTTGTCTGCTATGTAGACTTTCTTTTATGTAGAATTTCTGCTCTGGAAAAGGTTTATTACACAGACTGACTGTGCTTATTAAACATTTGGCCAGTTATTAGCAATGTAAAACATTTTCCTCCTGCTAACTGCTGAAGAAATAATAATAATAATAATAATAATAAGATTTACATAGTGCTTTTCAAGGCACCCAAAATGCTTTACATTGAGTCCATTATTATTATTATTACACTGGTAAGCTACATGCGTAGGCACAGCTCCTGGGGAAGACTGACTGAAGCCAATCCGCACCAGCTAGCTCTCCGACCACCAGAGAACATTCATACACCAGCGATGCCGATACTGGAGGCAAGGACGGTGAAGTGTCTTGTCCAAGGACACAATGACAGATTGATAGGAGAACAGGATTCGACCGGTCATTGGACGACCGGCTCTACCACCTGAGACACCACCAGTTTAGTTCTGCTGTCCTGATCTGCTCCCTCACTGACTGGAGTAAAATAACACGCAAATGTCTGCAATGTGACATCTGGCTTCCATGATTGTCATAACCAAACTAATACAACTTACCCTTAATAGATAAAAAGCACCCTTGTTCTGGGAAGAGTGGCGTAAGTGGGATCAACTAATTTGCGCACTCTGGAGTAATTCACAAAGCCTCTGATAAACAGCATGAAGCCTAGAGGGACAAAAGAGACAAATATTACTATTAGTTTTACACAGCTTGGTTTTTATTATTGTTACATTATATTGTTGATTTACTAATGATTTTCTTTTTGTATCTTTAATTTTAAAAAAAGTCTTTCATTTGTGTTGAATGAAACATCAGTGGTTCAGCAGTTAATTATGTTAGCTAACATTACAGTGCTAGACTTTAGATAAAATAATGTCTGTCACTTACCCAGGGCCAGGAACACCCACCACAACCAGTACTGCCCATCAAAGGAAACGGGGAAATAGGTAGAAAACTGCAAAAATGAAGATAACGGCTGTAAGGAGCTGCCTGCTGAATACAACCAAGTGAACCGTAACTCGTTATCCTACTAAATGATCTTAGATGAGGTTCAGAGCTTTACTCCTCCTGCTAAATGATGTTACATTACCACAGCTACTTAACTGGTTTGTCCCACATATTCAGTATTTACTGTTTCTTACCCTGACAATAAGAACCCATTTGATAAGAGACAGGCCGAAGCCAGAGATGGCTCCGTAGCGACCGGCGGCTGATGTGGTCAAACAGAACGACAAAAAGAAGCCGATCCAGTTGAAGAGGAATGCCACTGGTGACACAAAAAAAAAGGTCATTAGAAAAACAACTGCAATACAAATGTATGCAATGGTTGTAATGTCAAACTGAGCCGTTTTCCTCTGAGCCAGGATTATCAGGTGGTATTCAGTTTCTTCAGTCAAGACAGCCCTATATATTTGTGAAAGTGTAAAAAGGCAATTACACACTAGGACCGATGCTAATAAAACACGGAATTGTGAATAATTCCGAGGTGAAAAATCAACGTTTTGTCTATGCACCCCCAGTTTGATGTGAAATTGCGAATAAATGATGAAGATTCTAAAAAAAAAAAACTCGCAAGGAGGCAAAAACAAACACGTAGTCAACATCTGGTAATGATGATATTGTGATGATATGCAGGCAAAAGAAAAGAAAAGAAAAGAGAACAAAAGAAAAAGCTGAGTGCATCATTTCCAGAAAAGAGAGGGGAACTTGGGGCAAATTATTCGGACTAAATATTCGGATTAGGTGTGTGATGGCCTTTACTTGTGTTAGTGTGTTAGAGAAATAAAGACAACCCTTGGAAAAGATTGTGTGTGGCTTGCTTTCTGTCATCAAAGCTGCCTCCTTTCTCATGCACTCATCTGTTACATTCAACAGTCAATTAGAGTGAGCGCTTTCATGGACAGTCCAGATGCAGATCCTACACGTGGAGCTGAATGGAAAAAAAAAAAAACCTTGTGGAAAATAGATGTCTGCTTTGCAGTATCTAGGATATAAAACTTATGATCTCTGTCGTGATCTGACAAGCACATCAGACTCATCCAATCAAAGCAGTAGTTCACTCCTGCCAGAAACTTTCTGATTCCTAATCCCTCGGCTGGAAGAAATCACTAACTGTGACTGAATATGTCTTTAGCTTCTCATATCAGAATATACCTCTGCCTGATACTGGTAGGCATTCAGATTCATACAAATACCCAAGCCAGGTTATAGTATATCACACAAAGGATGGAAATGTTGGACTAAGTCTTACTGAAGAAAGTGAGCATGAAGATGCCATCATTTCCTATTCGCAGCTGGTCGGCATCATCAAAGTCATCTCTGGCCACAAAATCTTCCTCCTGCAACAGAAAGAAATAAAGTAGTTTCAGTTTATATCTGTTAACTTGTAATATTAGATGGACGACAGTGAAGAACAAGTAAGAGACTGGAAACTAAAGAAGTACCGAGATTCTGCCAGTGACCAGGGGGATGGCAGCCTCTGCTTTGCTTCTCTCAGCTTCATCGTAGGAAGGTAAAGTGGTGGCAACACTGTACGATGGAGGGTTAGGAAATCTTCCTCCATCTTCCTTGTACTCAAGGAAAGCTGTAGATGGGATTAGCAAATTAAATTAACCCCTTTAGATGTAATAATAAGAATACTGGCCACAACTGAGATTCCACAAAAAAGTCCTTCAACTGTCTAAAATGCTGATTAGTTGCACATAATTTAGCCTAAAATAACTTCCACTATTTTCCAAAGAAAGTGTACTTATCCAAAAATAACACACACAAAAAAAAACCTTGTCTTTCTGAGCAAGTTAGGTGAAAAGAAGTTAAAGATAAAAAAGTAGACAAAGAGATACGAATTATCTCCAGCACTGGGAAACAGATCAACACAAAAAAAATTCAATTCTTAGACTTGCTTAAAATAAGTTTATCACATATTTTCATGCTTATTGTAAACTGAATAACTGTTTACCCCTTCCCTACAAAACAGAAGAAATATTTTGATTCAAGGGTTGAAAAACTGCTTCTGCTAAATGTCAGCAGCAGAACGGAAAACCACCAAGGTGTGACCCATTAACCAGCTGCGATGACGGTTTGACTGCTGACAAGCAAAAATCTTCTTTCACTTCCTTCAAAAAAAGAAAGCAACAGCTGAGAATTTGAAAACCAGATAGGGGGGGGGGGGGGGGGGGGGGGGCATGATTTACAACAGGAAGAAAGACATTAGTACAATAAGTGTCCATTACTGTTTATGCTCTTGGCATAAAAGCCGGGGCCTTTATCTGGGTCATTTGGCAGTCCTCCAGGAATCCTCCCTTTGTGTTGTTCACTTACACCACTGAGTCAGATCAATGAATTCAGTCAGGAAGAGCCCCAAGCCACACTGTCTGATGCAACATGCTAACCTATGCCCTCTTAAGAAGTGAGATTAGCAACATGAGACTTAACTTTCACTTGGGCTACTCTGCTGCCGCTTGAATGATTTATAACCAAAAGAATTTCAAAAACTATGAACAAAAATCTTTGTGAACCATAGTTCAGTTATGAGACATCTGCTGCAACATTTCAGTGAAAAATATTTTAGCATTTATTATTTTAAAATATTCCCCAGATGAATTATATTTTGTTTTTCTAAAGACCTTTAAGGATACCATTTTAGATCCAAACCTCAAGATGAACTCATAAAAGCTGAAGCACAATTAAAGTTTAAAGTCTTAGGCAATATAGGCTGCTATCAGAACGACCTAGACATAAAAATACTCTTTATAGGGTGATGTAGCGATAGTGTAGGAGGTGGCTTTTTTTCAGATGTGATTCATATGCTTTGCAAAAATAATGACATTGAAGGAGGTGCTGTTCACAACCATTACTTTTGGTTTTACCTCTATATCCTTACTGCTTTTAAAGCAGTATAGTCACATAGATTTAGATGCTGGATCATCTTGTAGTGACACTGATACATATAGATTTAGATATTTTAGAATTGAGTTATGTGACAGTTTGAGAGAAAGTAGTGGGCTTCCTAACCTGCATTTCCTGAAGAGATGCTGCTGTAGGGTGGTGGTGCATCCTGGGCAGGATTCTCTGGGGAAGGCTGGGCAGGCTCTTCCTCATTCACCAGCTGAAGAAATATTAACAAATGAAAACACAATCTGGGTCAAACTTTAATAATGTTCTCTTGGAAAACTTGATCACTTTGAAAATGAATGAAAACCAAGTGTGCAGAGTTTGAAAAAAGAAAGCAATACTGTGCTGCCACATCTAAGCTAGTCCAAGACACGATAATGGTTACTCTCTGAAAAATATTTGCCTGCTGTTGAAATATTGATTACCCCATGATAGCAATTGTGGGGAGATTTCTGGTTGTTTTTAACTATTAAAAAAAAAAAAAGAGGCAACCAGTTAGAGAGGAAAGCTTTCTAAAAGTGTAACATTTGTTAGGGGTTCTTTTCAGCCAAAGACAGGCAATGCCATAATTTGCAAAAACCCTTTTTTAAGTCAATGCAAAACCTCTAACATTTACTTAAAACTTAAAGCCCAAATCTTACCATAGCTTGCATTTCTGACTTTATATATCATTAATGGGGCTGTACAATATGTTGCATCAGCCTCAGCACTGTGGGGATGAAGCTGATACAATACTCCCCAAACGACCTGCAGTGTCAAGTCATCAAATGAACTCAAAACTATTAAATGTCACAATTATGCCAGCTGTTTGAAAAATTAAAAATAAATTAATTTAAAAAATAAAAGACATATTCTTCTTATAGTTCGTGACTAGTCTGCAAGAAAAAACTAACGAATACAATTGACACCAAAACAGATTTTAATTTTGATGTTCACATCTCTCATATATATATATATATATATATATATATATATATATATATATATATATA
>JAOXYM010000007.1:24186172-24198292 GCA_028567055.1 Leptatherina wallacei | reverse complement strand
GCAGCCCATTCGCTTGCCTGGTCGGAGTCATTCAGGATGAGCAGCTTCATTGTCCTGGAGGAGACGAACACAAAGAAGAACGGTTTACTTGTATGAATCAAGAAGCAATGCTGGACAAAACACACCTAAATCAGACTTTAGACTCATCGAGATAACTACATCACTATACAACAGTAAGGTACTGTTTAATCACTTTATACGACAGCTAAACGAGTCATCAAAAACACTGTGACAACTTGAACGCACCGTTTTCAGCTAAATTTGTTTATGTCCTGACAAAACACAAAGAAAATAGTTAACGTACTCAGTTTCACGTCTGATTCCGACTATCTGCAGCTTTCTGTCGGAAAAAGACAGGATCTGAATGGATCATGTGACCTTTCCTGTTTGAGGATGCAAACAGCGCTCACCGCGGAGGCGACGTGAACTCGCAGTCACGAGGCTAGCCGATGGAGCTAACTAGGAGCTTTTGTTTTGTTTTCTTTTTTAACTCAAAGTTACCGTAGCTCTTTATCAGAATCAACCGGAATACTTTATTAATCCCAGAGGGAAATCGTTGCATTACATTGTTCTTTAAAATAGTTGAATATGGTAAAAAACATTAAGAAAGTAATTCAGGATATAATAAATAAAATCGACAATTAGTAGAATAATGTGCTGAATTGAATTTTTTAAAATATAAAACAATAAGATTATTATTGAAGGCCTACTCTGCAGCGTGGAATTTCTGTGGTTTTTATTATTGCTGCGTGATGTAATCAGTCTGTTGAACGAGCTCGTGAGGTTGTCCAGCATGATGGGACCAATGTCCAGTAAAATTCTTAACTTTGACAGCATCCTCCATGCAGGGGTGCAGACCAGGAAAAATGATAATCAATTAATTAATTTAAAAAAAAAGGGAGTTTAGTTTTAGAAAATGCTGAGGGGAGGTGAGGTGTTCTTGGCATGGGCACAGATTTAGGGGCTTCATAGATTTTATAAATCTATTTGTGTATCATAATATTAAATGTTATACACTCAAATCAAACCTCATTTTACTCAACCACATGTTCATTTTCACTCAAGCTGAAGACTCATCTCACCCTCTTCCATGTTTTTATCCACTTTACAACAGAAATACATGTTCTTTGAGTAAATTATGTGCTGCATTCACTTGTAGTTTGACATCGAAAGTTTATCCCAATAAAGGTCCATTTACACCCTCTCTCCACCATGCCACCTCTCTGGCTCTGTCCTTGAACATCAAAAGAGCATATTTCCAGTGATTTCTTTTATTTGCCTTATTTTTCCAAATTCATACTTCATCCACGAGGCAGTTGTAAAATTAGTACATACATAGTATTTCATTTCTGTTTTAGCTGAAAGGGACATATTAGAATCAATTAGCGAAGCGCAACTGTTGTGTTGACAAAGGAGTTATAGCCATAGGTAATAAACAGACTATGTCCCAGGTAAAGTAATAATAGCTATACAATTCAATACACCACGTTAAAGTCATACATTTTTATTGTCAAAACACTTCCAGTATATAGGATCCAATCAAACCACAAAATGGATCAAACATAAGTATGAAATATAACGATACATTGTTCAAATATTGATGTATTTAAATGTAAACTACACATTATAACTGCATAGAGCTGCTGTTGCTAATTTTGTAGTGCCAGCTTAAATTTCTATTCTTAAAGCCAAAATCTGGAGTGGTTATAAGTGTGGAATAAAAGAAAAAACACTAGTATTTTCCTCGGATCCAGTTCTAAGCCACAACACTTTAGCTTGACATGTCCCGCATAAATGTTTATAAAGATAGCTGAGTAAAAATTCAAAATTAGTGGACAACAGCGAGGAACTTAGAACAGGACTGTCAAGTTTAAATGAGTCTAGCCGCCACCTCCCTCAAAAAAAAGTCAGACCACATTTTAATAATACATACATGCCAGACATTATTTTATTATTCTAGTTTTTGCCCCAAAAAAGTATTTTAAAGTCCAAACAACTACAAAATGAGTACAGTGGAAGTCGACTCCCCTCCATGCCATAAACACACCCACAGCCCCAGAAAAAAATCTGATGAAATTTCTTGTGTTAATAGCGGCTACTGGACTGCTGGACAACAGTGATAACGATAGTGCAAGAGATTTTCAATCACTTTATTAAAACCATACCGTGACACAGACCAGAACACTTACAGAGCACACAACAGAAATAAATACCATCATGTGAACAGCGCTCCTTGTCAAACAGAGTTATTGCAGCTGGCTTTTTGATTTAAGTCATCCAGAAAGAGAGAGGGCATGCTATGTCATCAGACAAAAGTACCACCACAAGTTTTGGCTCAGTGTGCTCAACACCCTGCCTGCTTTTTATTGTGGAGTACAGTTCCTTAAACACTTCAGCAGCTCTGATATGCAGCCAGGGCTGCATCTCAGTCTGACTCATTCAGCCCCTGTTCCTGTTCAGCTTTGCTTCAGGACACAATGGGCTGCTTTTAATCAAGGTCCATATCAGGCTTGCTCTCTGTAGTGTCTGAAGTTGGATTGCCTGTGTTGTCAGTCGCCCCTTTGTCTCCAGCTTCTTCCTGGGGTTTCTCTTGTCCGTTGACGGGACCGTTCTGCTCTGCAGGAGTCTCCTCCTTGGGAAGCTCCACCTTTGGCTTAGGCTTGGTCACAATGGGGTTACAAGCAGAGAACAGCTCCTGGAAATTCACACAAAAAAATGATACCACTAAATAATTAAAGGCAAGGGCATAAAAGATATTGATGCATCAACACTGCACTCAAGTCAGCCTTCTGATTTGTTATGTTATAAATTTATTAATGTATGGCAGCTTCATGGGTATTTATTCAGTGTTGCAAGAACACCAGTCTGGGTATTACAGGAATTCTGCATGTGTGTGAAGAGTTATTGTTTGTGATCTGATATTTTTAGATCATTTCCTGCTAGGGGTGGAGGATAATGTTTTTTAAACTGCATCACGATGCGGACATGGACGATTCTTGATGATGTACAATGTAAAAAAAAATTTAAATTCTAAAACTGTTCAAATAATATTGAGGAACTTAAAAGGCAGAACTTGAAAACGTGGCAGTGCGGCTCACGGCCTGTCTGTGGCAAGATGTAACATGCAAGATGGCTGAGCGTGAAATCAGACTTCCGATCAGACTTCATTAAAAGCTAGCGTGTGGAAGAACTGGGGCTTCTGTGCGTGGCTTTGTTTGCTCGGAAAGTTTGCTACATTTGGGGAGATGTAGATGAACAAACTCACTCTGTTGTGGATCAAAGTAGCGAACTCTGGTCCACCTACAAACATACTTTTTGGTCCTTTTCAAAAAGGACCAAAAACAGGAAGTGGAGTACAACACAAAAGGTCATGTGGGTTCAATGCAGGGGATTGTGGGTAAACGCAACCAAAACAAACGTTTATCAGACGGTACTGTGGCCGGGCGAAATGGCTCGTGGTCGGACGTGGAAGGAAACGGTAAAAGTTTGGACAGAAGTGTGATCGACCGAAGACCGCTAGTATCTGATGCAGCGCCAGGTTTTGTTCTTATGTGGTGGAAACAGAAGTTGTCCTGCATTAATCAACAGATAAAGGAGCTTTCTTCTTTGTCATTTGTCACAGTAAATATGACAAACCATGTTACACGTTTCTAAGTAGTAGAAAGTAGTAGTAATCAAGTAAGTTACACAGAAAAAAAGATGCATCAAGACGCATCAATAATTGTTTTAGAATTGGAAAAATCCTAATCTACCAAAATATTCCCACTACCATTTCCTACAAGCTGTCTAACAATAAAGTGCATTTATCGCCAAATCTAACTGAATTATAACATTTTTCTGATAATTTTAAGTATAGGAGTCTAACATATTACATTTCCTGGATTTTTTATTATTTATCACATTGTTTAGTGCACAAAGAATAATTCAGGAAAACATTCTCACCCTTGTTTTTGCTCCGATGTCTCTGACTTTGACAGGTGGATCCACTGTCAGGCTCTGCTTGCTTTGCTGGTTCATGGTGCTGTTCATCCAGATCATTGCATCGTTAGTCTGTTTGTCCACTTTGGTAACATCTGTTTCATCTAAATGGTCGTACTGTTCCTCCTGGAAAAACAAAAGCAAGTATTGAAAGTAGTATGAAAACATGATGTTTAATACCATGTGTCTTCAGTTTTTTGAGGTTAGTTTTCCTCACCTTCATCTTATAGGCCTCAACAAATTTCATGTACTGCTGAATTTGTTTCCCCAGCTCCTCAAAAGCTTTGGGTCTCTCTTCAGCCTCCATATACCTCTCCTGGATGGGTTGGCCAAGTTTCTGTAGGACAAAATACACACTGCAGTTTAAGAAACAAAAATCTAAAGAATTTCATGGAGGGGAGAAAATACAACAACAACAACAACAGGCGATTAGAGTAATATTACCTTCAACTCTGCCAACTTGTCAATGTACACCTGTTTGGGTTGGTCCTCTCCATCTTCATAAAGCCAGTTTTCAGTGTCCTCCAGTCTTAATGACAAAGCATCCCGTTCCTGAAAGAAGATCTGTATTATTTACAATTTGTGTCATAAATATTTGTGCCGAGGGATTCTACAGCTATTCAAACACTCGATCCCATCTCCTGTCTTGAAAATTAGTCAGGAGTAGCGTTTTACTCACAGGCTCACTGACAAACTTCTCCAGCATCCCGTGCAGTTTGTCCCTCATTTCATACACATACTCCTCTACATAATTCTTGGCATCATTCCTCTCCTTTTCCAGTTTGTCTTGCATGATCATCTTACCCTGCAAAAGATTCAAAAGCAAGTGTAACAAGACGGAAGTCTGAAGGTTGGATTTAGTCATGTGTGCTATAGCTGAAATTGTAGTTACCTCGTTTTCTACAAAAAGATTGAGCATGTCATTCGCTAGCTGCCACTGTGGACTGTTTTCAATTGGAAGCTCCAGCACTTTTGTTTTGACTTTGGCCTTTTTGGCTTGTGGGGGCTGGTCGGACTTCTTCTCACCTTTGTTCTCCTCTGTACATGTCTAAAAATTAAAAAAAAGGGGAAAAAATTGAACAAAAGAGATTCAAAACATCAAAGAATTTAGGAAAATATGCCATGACGCATCAGTTTTTTGTACAATAAATTAAATATGTACTAGGGATGTGCACGGCTGCTGCTTCACCCAGGAGTAAACACTTCGCCTCCCGACCTCGGTTTAGAGGCGGAAGCAGGAAAGTTTAACAGCTTAACGATAGTGCTATAAAAGGGTTCTTTGTGCCTGAAAATGACATGATACCCCCCCTTTAATATACCAATTTCTAGACATTTCCCACAAACACAACACCTTACCTCCATCTCTTCATTCTCATTGGGCGTTTTCTCCTCCGTTTCTTTCTGAGCATCCCCCTGAGCTTGCTGCCCATCCTGATCAGTTTGCATCTTGCTCTGTCAAAGAGACATTTTTTATTTTTCTCTCATACCATCAGCATGACAAGCAGCTCAGATTAAACATCAACACAATACATTTATAGAAAGTTTCAGACTGTGTTGGATTACCCACTCCATCGATATGTTTTGCTAGTGTTTATATCTTTCTGTGCATTTTCTGTGAAGCCACTACCTACTTTAATTTCGTTTATGCAAGCAAACCCAAAAATAACCATGACTGCTCTCACAGCCTGAGGACTTTTTCTTCCATGAAACTTCTGAGTGCTCTGCGGCGCAGTCAGTCGACAGCACAGCTGTGAGCTGGACTTGTAGACTTTTTTTTAATGTGTTATGCCAATACTTAGTGACATATAATACAAATCATTCAGGGAAAATGTTGAGATACATAGCACATGTCATTACCAAGTCTAAAAATACAGATATAAGAATTTTGGTCCATATCATCGAGCTCTGGCAGCTCACACACATCTCATGTTCAGTGAAAACCTAAGAACCACCGCTTTATGAAGGTGCTCGTTTGGCTGAGTACCTCTCCATCTTTGTCGGTGGTCTGTTCAGTTTCCATTGGTTCCTCTGTCTCATCAGACTTCTGCACTTCGACCAGGGAGGCGCTGGATACGCTGAAGATGCCATGAATGTTCACCCGCACCTTGACTTTCACCTTTGAGCTCTCACCAGTTGCTTGCGGGACAACCTTCTGGATCAGAAACTGACCTGTTGGAAAGGTAAAAAATAAGTAGGGAAAACAGACTTAATGCCCCTTCGGGTGCTCTCTGCAATTGTAGGTGAAGAAACGTATCCAACTGTGCTCATAATAATGAAACCAGTTATTCCTTTGAGGAGAATATGAAACAAACTAATGTTCCAAAACATGAGAAGACGCTGATCATACATTGTTTTTTCTTTTTTTCCAGATCATTGGGAAGCTTTGTTTTCTTACCAATAGTAGGATCAGGATAAGGCAGCTCATTTGGACAACAGTAGTAGGCCTCCAAAGAGAACGGCTCTTTCCGGTAGAAGGTCAGCACCTTGGAGAACGGTGCTGCATGGTTCTTAGGAAATACCTCACAATCACTGAAACAAAGAAGAATTATAATTACAATAGTCTAGAATTATTTCAGAACAATTTTTTTTAAAAACGGAGGTTGTTCTATACATATACCTTAAACCTTCCTCTGCAGCAGAATGCCACTTCAAAGAGATTGGATATGGAACGACATCTGTGATGGAGAATTCACGGACTTTGAAGGCAGGAGACAGTATAGCACACTGTGGAAAGGAACAGGTTTTTATTTCACACATCAATAGATGCTAAAGTTCCTCAGATGCTAACAAGTGATAATTTTGCTGTCGGATACGGGAGGGCCATAGTTAAGATGTAAAGCCAGATGTGTTGTACCTGCAGGGCACATCCTCTAGCCACAGCTTCATCAGCATTCAGTGTGGTGCTCAACTCCTTCCCAAAGAATTTGCTGATTCTCTCTTTGACAGCTGGAATCCTGGAAGCCCCACCGACTATCTCAACTGCATAGATGTCTTCCTTTTTCAGCTCTTTTGGTAAAATAAATAAAAATTAAATGAAGGTTTTAATAATTAATACATGAAAAGCTTATATTCCTGGATCCAACAGGGCAAGTGAGACTCGAAACTAGAATAAATAAACTTTTAGCTCAATTATACTCACTGGCATTTTCCAACAGGTTATGCAGAGGAGGCTCTACCCGGGGCAAAAGATCCACACACATCTCTTCAAACTGACCCCTTGTGCATAAGAAAACATGACTCTGACTTAAGCTTTGAAGGAAAACTTCCATTACTTTAAAATCAGCCAATATAAACGATGCACATAACCGGCAACTAAGTATGTCTTTTATTATACCTGTTCATTTTTCCAGTGACATCAATGTCATTCATAAAGCACTCGATGTTTAGTGGCAGGTCAGAGGAGTTGGCACTCATCAGTTTCTTCAGCTTTTCACACTCTTGGTAGAGCCTGACCAGAGCCCTTGGCTTAGACTTGACATCAAGCTTGTACTTCTTGCCAAATTCTTCACAGAAATACTTGACCAGCATCTCATCAAAGTCTCTTCCTCCCAACTGTGAGTCGCAGGCTGTAGCGAGGACCTGACAGGCAGGGTAAGAAGTGACGAGATGGTTATGAATATAAATCAAAAAGCCAATTATAGATCAATAAAGCATGCACTGTGTGTTGATTTTAGCTACCCACCTTGAGTTTGCCCTTATTAAAGGCACACACAGATGTCTGGTATCCAGAGTGGCCCAGGTCCACAAACACCACATTCCTGGCCTTCTCTTCAGGAGCAGGGAGATCTTGCTTATAAATCCCATAAGCCAATGCAACTGTAAGGAAAATGGTTTAATTAATAACCAATGGGAGCTAGAATCAGTGTTGAAATTCACCCTTCTGACTCCATGTTAGTACAAGCAGAGTCTGATGACAACAGTAACATTCTTGCCCAAAAATCCAGGTACAGACCTGCAGTTGTCTCATTCATAAGTCTCAGGCAGTTCAGTCCAGCAATCTGAGCAGCATCTACCACTGATCTCCTCTCTGCATCGGTGTAGTAGCAAGGGACCTGGTTTTACAATCAACAAGGAATGGGTTACTGGGAGGCAGAAATGGGGACTCGAGTGTGGGACTCAGACTTGAGTCGCACTTAAGTTGCATTTCCAGTGACTTGAGACTTGGCTTGGAGAGGTCAGTCACTGTAACATGAAAGCTTAATATTAGCATCTATGTTAACAATGAGGTTAGCACCACAGCAGTGTAAACATTAGCTTGTCACTACCTTTATACTAAAATAATGTTAACTCCATCAGACAGGTTCCACTAAACGCGTTCAGAAGAACAATGAGACATTTACTGAACACGGATAAAAATTTTTATCAATTTTTACGATTTTTCTGATGCACTAGTGCAGGGATCACCAACTGTGAACCTCTTGAGCTGCAGATTTTACATGTTTATCTGCTGCAATACACCCCAAGTCAAATTATTAATGGTTCATTAAGAGGCTTGTGCAGACCTTGAGAACAAGCTGTCATTTGGATCAGGTGTGTCAGCAGGGAAACATCTAAAACCTGCAGGACAGCTGGTGATCCCTGCACTAAGGTGTAGCATATTAGCCCTCCTCTCTACATTCAGGGAAAATTGTTTTTATGAATTGTAGCATTTGTTTTGAAAATGTCTCAGCGAGTCCAGATGGATCTTTGTGCACATTAAAAACTAGCCGCTAAGTTATGTTAAGAACATATTCACAAGATATTTTACTGAATAAAATTTCCATGTTCATCCACAGGTTTTCTAAATGCAGTAAAGAAAAGAAATTGTCCAGAGGAGAGGGACAGAGAATTTGTCGGTGTAAGCTAAAGATCAGTGTGGTTACGAAATGCTGGTAGATTAAGGATGAGTATGGATTTTGAATTCCTTGGATATTACCATGCAGTCTTCTAAGCAGACCAGACGGCAAGCCATGCATGGCAGATTACTCATTACAACTAAAAGTGACTTGGACTTGAGACTTTACTTGGACTTGCAAAAAAGTACTTGTGAACATCTCTGCTGGGAGGATACAGTCAAGTTATTAAATCTCGACGATGTAAAACACAACGGTTATGTCCACCAGTCTCTACCGCTTTCTATCCTGTCAGATTCCATTTGTTATTCTGTTCACTTGATGCATGATATCCCAATTCAGGACAAGTCTGAACAAGAGAAAACACCTGTGCTGGAGGGGCAGAGGTGTGTCAGAGCTTCGGACTTTGTTAAGACTGCATACTTACAGACACAACACAGTCAGCCACAGGCTTCTTTAGTGCATTCTCTGCAGTCTCCTTCAGCTTGGTCAGCAGCATGGCTGTGACCTGCTCAATGCTGAACACCTTCTCCTCCTCCATGTATGTCACCTTTAGTAAGAGATAGGTATATTAATGGAAAACATGAGTCAGCTCAACATTAGTAATCTGTGATAATGGCCCTATAACACAAAAATGATCAGTATCAAGTATGCCAAATGGAAATGTCAAGAAATCTCAATATTACAACTAACAACAAAAATCAGGTTCTTGTGCATACACAGTCCAACTTATTTTTGCCACATTACCTGTAAGTAATATTCTTAAGTGACAAAATCCTCCAGTCAGTTTTTCAATATACTCATTTTACTTTCACTGTGTTATCACTGTTCCAGTTCGAACTTTATCAAAGATCAACCTGCAGTGACACGCTTAACATCTCCACCTAACATAAATACTGCAGGGATGCAATAAAGTGATATCTATATGCTTTTAGTTGTCATGTTATGCGTTTATATCCATAAATGAGGTGAACAGCAATCTACACCTAATAAATTGGAACAATATGTGGGAATCACTTGTATTGGAGATCACTAAAAGATGATAAGGTGGTATTTCAATGCTCTATGCAAAATACTGTGTGTGACTGAGGAACAATGAAACGACCAAAGTTTTATTTTATCTTCTTACCTTGATGCCCGTTGTTCCTGTGGGCATTTGTGCAATATCATAGACCAAGCTGTTTTTAAGGGAATGCACATACGGATCTGAAAATGCTCTGCCATGAAACTTCTTGAACCCTTGGACTGTATTCTTACAGTTAGTGACAATCTGTTCCAAGAAAAACAGAAATGCAACTCAATTATGCACATACACAGCCAAGCCAAATGGTGAGTTTATGTCTTGCATGCTTATTCTGTTGATAATAGACTGGGTGTAGGCTGTACCCATGTCTGATACAAACAAAAACAAACAAACAATGAAAAAAAACCCACCAATAATTATTTGATCAGGTAAGTGATCATGTACCCAGTGGGCTCCAGCATCTAGGGCAAACATACCTGGCTTTTTGCAGCTGCACCGATTGACCGATTCCGGGGTCCAAATGAAACACATGCCCTACAAACAGAAAACACAATCACTTCATTTTTCTCGAACAACATTTTATTTTCATCTTCTTTTGTCTCACAGTAATCCTCATAACAATCCTTTAATTTGACGGGAAAATTTGTAAAAGGACAAACTTTATAAATAATATTCATTTTGGTATTAGTAAATAAATAATACAGTTGCTCGACAAGCCGAAAAAATAAATAAAAAAAATGAACAGAAAATAATTGTTTACAAAGCACAAAAACTGAAACATCAAATCAACCATTAAAAAAAAAAAAAATTAAACCGCTTTTTAAAAGTCATATTTAATTCATAATGAATTTCATTGTCTTTTGGTAAGTCTTTGTAAATAATTTCACGTTTATTGAAATATTGCGCTTCTGTTTTGCAACATTTTATTGTGATCTTAAGTCACTGAGTTTTGAATGAAGGTCTTTTCCACCTATTGGCACTCTTTTTCTTTGTATCTGTCCCTACTAAAGAGTATGCGTCTTTCCATTAAGTACAATAGATTGATAAGCCATTATGACAGCCAGGAAGCAGCCGGCCTCCACATATCATGTGCTCGTTCTTGCCATCAATCACCTGACTGGACTGCTCTCATCATTAGTGCCTAGAATACCTGTTATAGTTAGTATCTACAAGAAAAAACTATCAATGTTAAGTTGTAAAGCACGTATTCTATATTCATATCATTAGGATTAAGCTAAGCTAGCGTTAGCCGTGGCACTCACATGCCGTTTCCTGTCGTGAAATTTGTTAGCATGCTAGCTAGCTAGGTAGCAACGTTAGCCTCCACTGATTTTTAAGATGAACTTGAAAAGAGAATTTATTCACAATCAGTACCCATTATCAATACAGAGAATATGAAATCATTATACACGGAGATGTGATTAATCGTACTTACGGTGTACATCGATCGCTGTATTCATTAGCGACAGTTTCAATCCCTCCGGCTCTGGCTACCGCTACATAGCAGTTCAGAAATCCGACGTCAAAACCTACAACTGACATCGTCACTAGCTAACTAATTAAAGCAGAGTTATAAGGAAGAACAAAAAATGTGTCAAGTGCCAAAAGCGACAACAGCAACTACGGTGGGTTTCAGTCAACGAACGGCGATCCACCCTTGTTCTTGTTCCATCAAACTGAGCAGCAACATGCGGTGCGCCGGTGAGATGCGTGAGAGCGTTCAGGAATTTTCTGACAGTCCTTCGACCAATAGCATCCCGCCGCAAGGACGCGCGAGACCCCTATTATTATGCGCCTCCTACAGGTCAGATACGAAACAGCAAGGTAGACTGTATCTTCCTGTACCTGTTCGTGATCTGTATACTTTGTTGTTCAATAAAGAACTTTATATGAACTCTTTTCAAGAATAACGAAGAAAACATGTTCTTTCTCTTCACAAAAGAAATGGCATAAAATATAACAGAGAAAGCAAAACTTCTTGAATAGAACCAGAACTATAGAAATGTATGGAAATAGGTGATGACAGAGGATGTGTTCGAGTGTTTATTAATTATCCAGGGGCATTCACAGAATTGCTTTCCTGTTTCCGTCCTTTGCCGGCTTATAACTCCTCAACCCTTTGTTCCGCTTTTGCCGTTCAAAGATTAAACTGTTCGGCCCGTTGAGGAGATGTGTGCTATGACTTTTGTCCCTATTTTTTGTACTTTTGGAGATATTTGACTTTTTTGTGAAGTTAAAATCCAGCCATTTGATTAGTTGAGCATGCGCATAATGAGCTGGAAGCAT
>JAOXYM010000007.1:24156160-24166639 GCA_028567055.1 Leptatherina wallacei | reverse complement strand
TCTATTCTATTCTATTCTATTCTATTCTATTCTATTCTATTCTATTCTATTCTATTCTCTTCTATTCTATTCTATTGTTTCTCAGAAAACTAGGTGCTCACAGTGGACCATGTGCCAAAGCGTCACAGCAGCCTGCTTAACGCTTCAAAACATTTCTATGCTATTTAGTTGAGTTCGTCGTTTCCCATGGCAACAACTAGGCTGCGAGAACAGATCGTTCCCGATTAAATGCGGAATAACAACAACCAAACTTCCTCAGAGAAGTAAAAAGGCTGTAGTTGTTGTAATGTCGCCCTCCAGCACCGAGGGGGTGTTGCCTTGAGGTAGCCATACTGAAAGTACCAATGTGAGGGGAGCAGATCTGGTTGAAGACACAATTCCTGCACTCAGCCACTTGTGACGATGGCGGCCAGTGAGGTAGACGTTTACGCAGTGAGTATGATGATCTAATGTCTGTAATAATTCATGTTGTTGCTGTTTTGAGCGCAGAAATAGGCATTAACAGGCTAACACATATAATTGAAGTGTTGGAGAGCGAAGTGATGGTAATGAGGTGCATGTCGGGAATGCAGCAGCAGCAGCAGGAGGATGGCTATGCTGCTGAGAAGGCTTGTTATGTTTAATGAATCGGGATGAACACGTAGATCTGCAGTGGATTCAGGTGGGGGGGGGAGGTGAAATGCATCGTCACAACGTTTTGATGAGAAGTCTCTGGAGGCATGGAGAAAAAGCTCGCTTCAGCATCCAGGCACGCGCAGCTTGGCATTAAACATCACGGAGCCTGGTGCGTCAGTACTTTACTGTTTACCATGTCAGCTCCTCTGACAGGTGTGCAGAATTTACGTGGAGCAAGGATCATTTGAATGATCATGGGACAACAGGCAGTAGGAGCCTAGCTAGGTTAAGAGGATAAAGATAAGTAACAGCCTCTTGGTATAGTGGTGTCAGCTACCACCTCGTCAATAATCATGGCATTGCTCAGCAAAAAAAAAAGGAAAATAAGTGTATCAGTTAAACATGTAATTTGTGGAAGTGTTACATAAAATTTGAAATGGCTTAGAAAGACATCACTACTATTTAGATTTCCTAATAAGTTGCGTTGGAAAGAAGACAAGAGAGCAAGTTAGTGTGTGTTGTCCAACTGGGATGGGGTGTTAAGGGTACCAGGACAGCCAGCAACTTGGATATCCTCCCACCCTGTCAAATAACACCCAAATAAAGAGCTCTTTGTGTGTGTCTGAGTGTGTGTGTGTGAGAAGGGGAGGCAGAAACGGATGATTGTTGAATTGAGCACATCTTGGTCCTCATGTTGAGCCTTTAGCACGATGCCAGGATCCCTGTGTGAATTATCTTTAGGAAAAGCAACCTCTCACCATTCCAGCTGATCAAGTCCAAGCAATATTTCTAGAAAGTAAAGATATCACAGACTCAGATGCTTTGATTTACTTTTTTTTTTTTTAGCATTGAATGCATAAATAAACAAGAAAACTTGCATAACTGGGAACTTAACTGTGATGTTTTTACATTTTCTGCTCTTAAGCAAAGAAATGATCATTTTAATCAATGAATGAAAACATTATTTGTTTAAAGTTATTATTGCAATACATGATCTGCAGCGTTGAAGTCCAAAATCATTTTACTCTGAGCCACTGTCCTAAAACTTCTCAATACAATAAGACACTTAATGAGATTCAGCGCTCCCTAATTGAAGCGATTCTCTTGCGCGTCTTTAGTTGATGAATTTAGATATGGAGTCTGAACCTTTTAATAGATCCGACCATTAAATATATTCGGTGAAAAAGGGAGATGGCCTCATTCCTTGTAAAAAGTGGGAATGGGATGTGTCCGAATGCTTTTAAATGCGCCATTTTTCATGACTTATTTAAATTTTCCTCATATACTTGTTTTGATGGTATGAGTTGACTACAACAATGTGTTTCAAATTTAAGCAGCATTCTTTTGTGTTTTTCCACGATGCTGCACCTCAGAACGAAGAAAAGCGAAGCCTGGAGCTCGGTGGCCATGTTGGCTTCGACAGTCTTCCAGACCAACTGGTCAGCAAATCAGTTGCTCAGGGTTTCTGCTTCAACATCCTCTGTGTAGGTATGTCTGAACACAGTAGTAATGCATGTGACGGTCATGATCTGTCACAAGCATTCCTTTGAAGCAGCAATGAATCTTGTAGTCTTTGTCCATGTGTCATTTACCCTTTTTTCCCACCCACAGGTGAGACGGGGATAGGCAAGTCAACACTGATGAACACTCTTTTCAATACAAGATTTGAAAACGAGGAAGCTAACCACTATGAGCAAGAAGTAAAGCTACGCCCTCAGACATATGACCTGCGAGAGAGCAACGTCAACCTCAAGCTGACCATTGTGCACACAGTAGGGTTTGGAGATCAAATCAACAAAGAGGAAAGGTACAAACTTTGTTATATTCAGTGTTCTCCAGATTATAAAACTAGAGAGCACTTGGTGAAGTTATCTTGTGCAAAGTCCAATGTTGGAAAAAGAAAAAAATAGCACATGCATTTGCACCAAATTCAAATGAGTTTTTACTTTGACAATGCCCTACTTTTCAACTGTACTTAAACTAAAGAAACTTTCCAGTGGTAGGACTGAGAATGGGGGGGGGGGGGGAGAAGCCCTTATGGCATGTGAAGTGGGAGGGAAGAGTTTCAGAATGACTGGTAGAAGAAATGCACAATCAATAGTTGTTGAAGAGGTCCAGCAGCAGGAAGTGTAAAAAATCTTGCATTTTTGGCAGAGTGCAGTTTGTAACCAGGATACTAACGCAGTTTTCATGCAGCAAGGAAAGTTATGTGAAGTTATTGTTCATAAACATGGGGGGAAAAAAAATCATCATACCCATGTTTTCTAACTTTTTCTGTGCAGCTACAAGCCCATCACTGATTATATTGATGAACAGTTTGAGAAATATCTTGAAGAGGAGCTAAAAATAAAGCGTTCCCTGTGGAACTATCACGACACCAGAATCCACATCTGCCTGTATTTCATCGCTCCCAACGGACATTCACTGAAGTCCCTTGATCTCGTCACAATGAAGAAACTTGACAGCAAGGTGAGGAAGGACTCGCAGTCTGTGTATGTCATTAAGATTGTGGTATCTGTTCCTGACGTTTGCCACTCAATGTTTCAATATTTCAATATTCTCCATTCAGGTTAACATCATCCCTGTTATTGCGAAGGCAGACTCCGTATCCAGGAGTGAACTGGATAAATTAAAGATCAAGATCATGAGTGAGCTCGTCAGCAATGGCGTGCAAATATATCAGTTTCCTACAGAGGATGAGGCCGTTGCAGAAATCAACTCTTCCATGAACGTAAGTCTTTGACACACATTTACAATATATATGTGTTTTGTAGCTTACTACATAAAGGGCGATGCTTTAGGTAGATTCAGCTCAGAAGGCCCAGCTTTTTCCACTTCACCACTAGGTTAACTTAAAGCCTGAGTATCACACTTCATTTTATGATTTCCCAGGTGAGGTATGTAATTTGTAAATACTGTAAAGTCCCTATATTTAACTTTTTATGTCTTTTCCTCATTTTAATTCGAGGGATTAAACAAAAGCAATATTATATTAGTTTTATCATCATCGGCAACCTTTTTTTTTGAGTTTGTAAATTCTCAGTCTCAAATACAACAAGACCAAAAAAGACCATTGTGAAAAACATAGAAGGCTGTAATACCAACAAACAAGCAGCAACTGAAGGCAGCTGGGGTTAAGTCCTTGCAAAGTATCTTAAAATGGAAAACTAAGTATTGATGTTGATTTAGGGTTTGCATGCAAATAGGTAAACTATTTTATTTGCAAGTATGTATATACATTATGTAAGAACCATGAAAAATGCTTGGGATTTCTTGACTGTTGATTATTTCTTTAACTCCCCTTTGAAAATAGCTGAAATTTGACCGTTGAGTCACATCTTTATTGTTTCATCATATATCTAAAAAAAAAAGAAAAATTGTATGTGATTATTCAAATACCTGTTAACCTAACTGTAAATACACATGGAAGATTTTAGATCAGTGGTTTTCAAACTAGGGTCAGAACCCCAATGGGGGTTGCCAGATAATTGTAAAAAAAGCATAACCTACATTTATCAAATAAATTTGGTATTTGTATCATGACTGTCAAAATTAAACCATTAATTCAGAGATCTGTGAAATTATTATATTATTATTTTATTAAAATCTGAATTTGATAATATCTTAGTGAGTAAAACTGATTTTGGGCATGTAGGTGCTTTGTCTCAGCAGAGAACCGAATCCACCAAAAACCCCTTTATCCTCCTTATTTATGGAGATTCTGTTAAAGTCTGACATGTAGAGGATTCTGCCGGGGGGTCGTGACCGCCAATGTATGTTATCTTGGGGGCCGTGGCTCAAAATGTTTGGGAACCCCTGTGAGATTCTATATAATGGTTGAATGAGATGCTGGGAATAGTAGGAAAAGTGATATGCAAGGATGCCCACAATATGTTTTCTCTGTGTTACAGACTCTTCTTCCTTTTGCTGTGGTTGGAAGCACAGAAGATGTGAAAGTCGGGAATAAGATGGTGAAAGCAAGGCTGTACCCCTGGGGATCAGTACAGGGTAATTCTGCTGAACTTATCAAGTGCCTACCAAGCAGGGCAGTCATGTAGTCAAATGGCTGCTATCAAACCCGTGCTAGTTTTACAATTGAGATATATAAAAAAAACAAATGATGTGATGATTTTCTGGTTTTATGACACACTTAAGTACAAATATTAGTACAAAGTCCAAGAAGTTAAGTAATCAAGATTTCTTTATCTTTTTTTCCAGTCGAAAATGAAAATCATTGCGATTTTGTTAAGCTGAGGGAAATGCTGCTGCGTGTTAATATGGAGGATCTCCGGGAGCAAACACATGCTCATCACTATGAGCTGTACCGTCGCTGCAAGCTGGAAGAGATGGGCTTCAAGGACAAAGGCCCTGACAGCCAGCCGTTCAGGTGAAATTAGGGACACTCTTGATGTAATGCGACTGGGCAGTTCACTTAATTAAACCTGTCAGAAAACAACCCTTGCTTTCTTAGGATGCTGTACCTGTGGTGTAGTGGCTGCTTGTCCATTTAAGCAGATGAAGCTGTGGTTTAAACAGTTGTGGACACTGGCTAAATGTAAAAAAAATTCAACCACATAGTTTTTACTGATTCACAGCTTAATAGAATCTAATTGGAGTGATCTGTTTTTGTCATCAATCGTCTTACCTTTTGTCTTGAGCTTTGAAGCAGTTCAGAATCACTGATGCTCATCTTTGTGTTTATGTGATGTTGACCGACAGGTTTTGAATCTTACTTCTTGCATTCATACAGAAGAGATTATGGTAGTACACAGTAGATTTCATTAATGTCTTCGCTTTCAGCAAATGCTTTTGTAAGCATTGAGGGCAGTCTTTTGCCTGTACAAGTCAGTTTCACGGTGGCAGTTCTCTGCAATGTCATGATTTTAAATCGTCATTTTTCATTGGAAGAAGTATGCAGAAGCTTTACCGAAGCTAAAGTATGAAAACAACCAGGGATATCCGCAACATTTAATCCACCAAATACAGAAAATATATTGCATATTATGCAAGGAGCTCTTTTCATTTTGAATGGGGCCACTGAGATCTGAAAATATGCCTTAATCTGATGTCATAGCTGGGGCTCAGATTCAAATTCTCAGGCCTCAACATATTTATCTCTACTCACAACAAGTGGTCTTGAGCAATATTTTTTCTGTGGACAAAGGCGGCTTTTTCCAGTCATTTTCAGTCCAGTCATTTTCAAAGGAATGTTTTTTTTCTTTAATTTGTGAGTTAAGCCACTTATCACTGACTTAGGAGTCCTGCAAGCATAAAATAGGCACCTAAGTCAAGGACTGAACCAGACAACTTTATAATTATATAATTGATCTATAGGAGCTTGTTGCACAGACTCATAATTTGTTTCTATTTCTTTAGTAGCGTCTACTAAAAATGCAAAAGATAAGTTTTAATAAGGTTAAAATAGTATTTTTGCGCCCACAAGGGGATTTCCTGAGCAGCTATTTATTAAAAATGTTTCTGGTGTGCAGTGTGAATGCCAAAGAAATTTGACATATACTTATTAAGTTACCTTTCAGAGGAAGGATGTAAAATCAAACCTTACCAAAATTCACAGCTAGTAAATCCAACTTTTTTTGGCCTTTTCTTTGAATTTTTGCAGTTGAAAATGGGAAATTCTGAGTTCCCAATTTGAAACGCTGTCTTACTGGGCTAGAAGCATTAAGAAAGCTTTGGATGTAAGCTGCTCTGTTAGCTGTACAGGATAGTACCATGGCTACATCAACCCCAGAGAATGTAACAGTCAAGTGGAGAGGGCAGTGTTGCAGCAACAAGTAGCAAAAACCTGAGCTGTGTGCCAACCACTTGTACAACTAATTGGAGCACATAACTTGTAACATCTCATTCATGACTAATTATTAAGTTTTGACTACAGTTTTAAGTGGTTTTGTGTAGACAAGGGCTACAATCCAGCAGGTTTTCCATGTATCCCTGAATCATTTTGCAGAACCTCATAGGCTGTTAGATCCATTTAATTTGATGTGGGTGTGTTGAAGCAGGAATACACTGAAAACCTGCCGGATTGCTGCCCTCATATGAACAAATTGAGTAGCAGTGGTATATACTAACTTTTAAATCTTCCCCACTGTGCCTCACAATCACAGCTGAAAGTCATATGACAAGGGAAGGACATGTACTGCTCTACCTGTAGCTGGATGGTGCATGTGGACCTCCATAAATAGGTCTTGCAGGTTCAGATATAAAAATCAGTTAGTTACAGAAAGCCGGTCACAAGCAGAGTATAGGGCAGGGAAAAACCCTTTTCCATTCATCTACACTTTACCTGCTGTATCATTTGTCTTCAAATAACAATAATCCAACAATATATGGCCATTGGACTGCCTTAGATTAAATTAATAAAATAAAATATGTGAACCACCCAACAAGATATTATGTTACAGCTATCAGCCATTTCAAGTGACAAAGGAGAGTACTGTCATATACTTGGAAGGTTTGAATATAGTTTTCCTATTTGTGTTTGTGAATTGATTTGGGGGGGGGGATATATACATATGAAGACTGGAGCCTGAGGGAAATGTGTTGCACACTCCTATCCTTTAGATTTGGGAATTGGTTATAATAATTCCACATTACTTGTTTACAAAACAACAGTGGCATGCAAAGCCACAACTTTTTCACAACTCCTTGCAAATGCAACATTTCTGAGAGACGGATAGCTCAAGCACTTATAAGTCACAGGTCATAGCTTAAAACCTTGTTTTTCTGTTAACGAACAACTTTTCCATTCATATTTCTTTAAATTGTTATTCTCTCCTTTAGTGGCAGCATGATTGAGATACAGAAAGACAAGACTTTGCACTTAACAGAAAGATTTAATCAGTTTTTTTACACTGCCAGATTTATCTACAATGACTGTTGGGAAGACCAGAGAGACTTTGTCACCTTGTTTTAGTTATAGTTTTTTAGATGTAAGGTTTTGTAATGAGCCCTTTCATGTAACAAATCCAGATTTAACCTCTGCCCATAGGGCAGTGAAGTGGTCCTAACATTGCCTTTGCTCTGATCTTTAGCCTTCAGGAAACATATGAAACCAAGAGGAAGGAGTTCCTCATAGAGCTGCAGCACAAAGAAGAATCCATGAGACACATGTTTGTCAACAAGGTCAAGGAGACGGAAGCAGAGCTGAAAGAAAAGGAAAAAGAGGTGACTAGCAAACACATAGCTCCTCATTGATAATATAATTTGTTTGCTAAATGTCCCGTTGTGCCCTGTGTCACCTTTTATCACCTCTAGCTTCATGAGAGGTTTGAGCAGCTTAAGCGCATGCACCAGGAAGAAAAGAGAAACCTGGAGGAGAAAAGACGAGAACTGGAAGAAGAGATGAATGCCTTCAATAGAAGAAAGGTGGCAGCTGAAACACTGATGGGACAGGCGCTCCAAGGGTGCTCACAGCAGCCATTCAAGAAGGACAAGGACAAGAAGAAGTAAGTCTAATTTCCTGTTTATATTCAACTTGTATTATGGTCTGGGCAGTTTCTTCTGTACACAATGGCTGTCAGCACAACTGTAAATGCCACTAGGCAAGAATAGCACTACAATCTAGCAAACTTTTACATGACATTTTGTTTCATGTCACATATTCATTATATTTACAAGACATGTAGTGTATTAGCTTGTCTGTGCAGACTAGATTGGATCAGGAGGTGATTATGAGAAAACGTAGTCTGACCAAGGGCCATTTTGGCGCAGAAAGTGATACAGGGACAGATTCAGACTGACACTGTGTGCCCAGACACCGTAGGAGGGGTCACAGCTTGCATGACACAGCCTCATGGTTATGTCTCTGCAGGCTGACCTGCCAGACTGTATCTCAGGCAGGGGCACTTCTGTTTACATTCAACTCGTCTCACCGATGCTCACGCAATGTGCAACGCAGATGATACTCAGACATCCCACATAGAGCTGTAATCCTTTTTTGCAGGTGGAAACATTACATGTCAGAATGAATTATACATGCTCAAAACTCACATGCACAGTTTGAAGCTAGGATTAGTGGTGAAAAATCCACAGTCACAAAGATTTGATAGATGGTAGAATAGGAACAAATGTGAAGAAACGAAAAGCCAAATCTTCTCTTACATATTTTATTTAAGCAGTAAAATGCAAAATGCTGGAGTTAAGCCATCATCTTGACACTGCACAAAGCCAACAGTATATGTCAATTAAGTAAATGGATGCTGAAAGATGTTATGGCCCACACACTGTTGTATTTCAATTTCATGCACTTTTTATTTCTACCATACTTCAGAGACTTCATGTTTTTTTCTTTTGCCATATTTAGTCTTTTTTTCTTTTCCATTTTCAGTTAATTTAAGGATCAAAACATCCAAGGAAACCAGGAATGTGTCTGCCGTCAGCATTGGAAAAACAGACTGACATGTCTGATGTTACTTACTGACACTGTATGTGTGGACTGAAAATATGTGAGCCTGAATAATGTGACAGCTACAAGCCACTGTGTACTTATGGATCAAAAAGGTAGCTTTGCTCAGTGTATTTAATTTGTCGGTGATGCTGACTGTGCTCGACACATTACAACAAATCCATGGACTGTTTTCATAACATGTAGCTTGTGTTATTGTAGTCCCTTACCATGGATGTGTGTGTTCATCCCTAATTGTAAGTAATAAGTCTTTGGTCCTCAGTGAGACACTAACAGGACCTATAGAAATCGGTCAGTTACTGACTAAACTCATGGTTGTGAGTTGTTATATATTAATATGAAATAAGTTGTTTTTGTACTTATCAATGCAGGTATTCCCACAGCACTGGGTTATATTGTAAAATATTGATAATTTTCCTTGTTGCTTGAATTTTCTAATATTTCATTGTTTAAAATACAGTTTATGCAAAGTCTATAGAGTAAAAATATATTTACATTGAGTGTGAAACTGAAATTGAGAAAACATGTGGCCTTTATTTACATTTAAATAAAGAATGGCTTTAGAACAAAATGGAATAGATCATCAGTTCATGTCATCTGCATCTGTCACTCTTCTCCAAGTCCCTCAGAACTCTATTCTGGATTTTCCATCACATCAGCCTTTTAGAAGAGTCGAAACATTTCAGACTGCATCCATTGTCTTTATGACATTAACAAACACATTTAGCCGGTTCCTGTAAAAGCCCTGTCATTTTGATTTAGAGCTTCAGTTTTGTTTTTTGCCCTCAGTCAGTTAAACAAGACGCATAACAGAAAGCTTTTACTGAAATTTGCACTGATTGTTAGCATTTCATGTGTTATTAAGGTTTTTCTTAATGGCTGCTGCTTTTACAGATTCATGATCTGCTTTTTCTTTCCTTTCCTAGCTTCTTTAGTCTGCCATCTGCGTGCTCCTTAACCTCTGGAAGAAATATGAATTAGAGGACTTTCTACCACATCAAATCATCCCAGACTAACAAGTGTTTTATTTTTTACAGTGTTTAATAAAGATTTTTATAGAAAGTTAATGCCCCTGAAGGTGAGTTAGGCTGAAGTATTTTATGTCAACTAAACTTTTTTCTTTTAAGCAGGGCTCTGTAGCATGGACTCTGCATGACTCCTAATCCCCATTCCTACCAGTATTAAAAGATCTGTTGCCAAAATGTGCTTCTGTAGTAAATGTGCTATCTTTCTGCATTTGCCATGACATGCTTGTAGTTTTTGACTGATGAAAATTTGCACTGTGACATATACACTATAACCTGATGTATTTATATTCAGTATAAACTGATATTGCTGTTAAAGTTTTATCATTTAGAAGCACTTTAAATCAATAATAGTATATATGTTATCTTAAATTATATTTAGAGTAATAAATGATGCTGTCATCTTAACATTTGAGT
>JAOXYM010000007.1:24126835-24147331 GCA_028567055.1 Leptatherina wallacei | reverse complement strand
TATATATATGAGTACAAAAAGTATTGTGATCCTTCAGTACAACATTAACTGCAATTTAACTTTCTGTAAATATGTAAACCTTCACAGTCATTAAGGTTAAAGCAGAAATATGGGGAAAAACTGTAGATATACAGAGAAAAACTAATTGGGTTCATCAGTAATAAATTGACTTTAATTATGACTCAATAAACTTTCAAACTTCTGTAGTCAGGTGTAGCATTAATCCTAAACTTCTAAATCCCTTTAATAAAACAATCCACTTTCGCCCTTTGTCTAATTAGAGTTTATCAATAAAAAACATGTTCAACATACAGAAACACATTAATGGAAGAAAACAAAACCAAAGGTTGTAAATTCTGCAGATTCACATAAATTCTCAGTTTTTATGGTAATCTTATTAAATCCCATGTCATCTATATTTCAATCTGTAATTATTGCATTGAACCCTATTATTGAATGAACAAAGGAAGTCTGTTCAAGCTAAATTTGGCCATACTTGAACATGAACAAATATATATATGAAATTAAAGAGGTTTTAAAAACAAGGCGTTTATTTAGGAACTTATAATGAACTTTTAGTTGTGCAAATGAAAAGATGTCATATACCCTTGAACTAAAGACACATGAGAGGACAGGGGATCATGCCCACCTGTGTGTTGATATGGCAGAGCAAATATCAAGAGCAAATATCAAATGCTAAAAGTCTATTTTCATGCAGGACAAGTCTCCGTGAAACCCTTTCTGTGCCTCATATTGATATTAGTCATTATAGTCCCTGTGTGACAGTAAAGATGTCCAAAGAACTGACTGGATCCACGTTTTATTTCACTCTGAATTAAAGCGAAACAGACTGAGAGGCTCCAACTCTGAGTTTACCTTGAATACTTCCTTTCCTTTAACATGCAGCTCGATGTCTCTGGTTCCCAAATGGCACTTGACCTCTTTAGCAGAAGTCCCATGAGGCACGTTGACTTCGATGAAGACTTCCTCCATGGTTTGGTACCAGGAACCCCAGGGTGTTTTGCAGGGAACTACCCCACTCCTCTCCTCAAAGTGTACCGACATGATGCACCTTCACTCCGGCTGACAGCTTGGCTAACGCCAGCTATCTTATAACAAATAAGTTATGGTAACTATTTGAAATTAAACGAATACCCACTGTTTAGATGCTGATAATGTAAAAGGTATGATAATAATTCCCTTTTAATTACATTGTGTTTCAATGTTTTTAGGTTATTTTATTCCTCACCGGAATATTTTGCCTCCCACTTGCTCCAAACTTCTTCTTCTCTGTTTGTCTCATTTCCGGTCCGGATCGTCATTGTGACTGCAGTGCCACCTGCTGTCCGATTGGGCAAACTACAAAAAGAAATTCTTTATTCACAAAGAACAATATCTGCCAAATACTTAAAAAACCAAAACAAACCCACAAACATTATCTAATTCTATTTTCCAATACATTTCACGGATTTAACGTCTGTTGTCATTTATATTGTTTTTAAGTAAGTTAAAAAGGCTACAACTGAAACCAAGCGAATCGTTTGTCTAAAAGAGGAGTGGATTTACTAATCTGTTAATTAGATTACTGATCCTGCCTTAGTGTCTCTGTGTCCTTATGCAGTCCGTGTAATGCCCATAAAAAGGACACTTGATCTATTAGTTCTTTACCTGACTCATGCTATTTTCAATATGAATTTCTGACCAGGTGACAGAAATTTACGACAGCTGCTGCCAAGGATGGCCCTTGTCTCATTAACTTTGGTTGTTTTTTTCTGCTGGATTAGGTGAGCTTTTACTTTGTGCTTCACATGTCAGAGTGCAATGAGCCAAGGAGTTAATACATTTATTTTTGTTTTTTTGCAGCCTAGGTAATGTATATGGAGATGAAAAGGTATACTCAGACAATATTACGCGCATTTTGGATAGACTTTTGGATGGTTATGACAACAGACTGCGACCTGGTTCTGGAGGTAATCAATACTTTATATATACTAAAGCCATGCTCCCAAAGTATTATAGAACCCCAATTTAAAAGTTTTATGCAATGAGAAATGCAAAATAAAATCAGGATTGGATCATTTGCCATCTCATAAAGCAATATTTTACTCACAATAGAACATAGAAAACATACCAAATATTGAAAGCGAAATATGATTTGCCTTTTTCCCCCCTCTATGGTAGAGTTTTAACCTGCGTTTGTAAATAGCACAGTGAACTGTGTTCACAGTTAATGAATTTTGGAAGGACTCCAGAGCCCTTGCAGTGATTTTCGTGACAGAATCAGGCCTATTTTTAATACGGTTCTGTCAGATGGTGCAAAGATCATTGGTCTTCTGTGTTCATTTTTAGCTGTGTCACTTGTGCATAGAGATATTTCCAGATTTTCTGATTTTTTTATATATCATATCCTGTAGATGATGGAATATTCAAAGTTATCACTAATTTATACTGAAGAACACTTTGCTGAAGTGGCTTCAATGTTCGTAGACATGGACTTTTGCAGATTATTGAACTTCTGTCTATCTTTACTTTTGAAAGACTCTGCCCCTCCAAGGTGCTGTTTCTATACCCAATCATATTACTAACCTGTAATTAACCTATTAGTTGCAACATGTTACTACAGCTCTTTCTTTTCACTCTAGTTCCAACAGACTTTCCATTCTTTTGCATATGTCCCTGCCATCAAATTAAGATGAATTCATATTTTTCATGACATACTTTCAACCTTTGATGTTTTCTATAGACAATTTTCAATGAAATTTTAGCTTTTAGAGAAGTAAACAATTACATTCTGCTTTTCTAAAAACTTTTACTCAGTCTCTCAACTTTTTCGGTATTGGGTATGTGTATTGAACATAAACTACAGATTTTGTGCTTATTCCCGTATGATACATAGTATAATTGTTCATTTTTGTGTTGCAGGTGGGCTTACAGAAGTGAAAACAGATATATTTGTTACCAGCTTTGGACCCGTTTCAGATGTTGAGATGGTAAAATCCTCTTTTCACAAGATGTATACGTACTGTCTGTGAGAGATGACAGCGCTTCAGTGATCAGCCTTATGGGCAGCCTGCCAATAAAATATCTAATGAGCTTTAATCCGTCTGACCAGCCCCATAACTTCATTATTGTTGGCTTCTAAATCAATATGACAACATGTCAGACAATGGGAATGGCTGAATGGATTGATTCATGACTATACGGAATGAGTGGCATCCATCACAGCTCATTATATCTCCTGACCTTTCATTGCGTAACAAAATGCCTCATGAGTGTGATACATGCACATCTGGCATTGCAGCTCATGGCAAATCAGTTTTGTATGAAATATTTTTGTGTTCACACATTAGGAGTACAGAATGGACATGTTCTTCCGTCAGATGTGGGTTGATGAGCGGCTTAAATTTGAGGGCCCCATTGAAATCCTGCGTCTGAATAATCGCATGGTGGATAAGATCTGGACGCCAGACACTTTCTTTAGAAACTCCAAGAAGTCAATATCCCACAATATGACCACACCCAACAAGCTCTTCCGTATCATGCAGAACGGGACTGTCCTCTACACCATGAGGTGATTTTAGGTGTTGTTTTATTACAGAACATTTTAGAGATTAGGGTCACTGAGATACAGCATGTTTGTGAGACTGATTCCCATGTATTCTCTTTTAGACTGACAATTAGTGCAGACTGTCCAATGAGGCTGATAGATTTCCCCATGGATGGCCACGCTTGTCCTCTTAGGTTTGGAAGTTGTGAGTATTGAAGAATTATTAAAAAACAAAAACAAAATACTGATATCATCCAGTGATTACTGTGACAAAGCTTTGTGCTTGTTTAAATCTTTTCTTGAATGCATTTCCTTTATAGATGCTTATACCAGCAGTGAAATTATTTTCACTTGGAGGAAGGGGCTAATAGCTTCCGTTGATTGCCCCAAAGAGTCAATAAGTCTTCTGCAGTATGATCTAGTGGGACAGACTTTGTCCAGTGAGATATTAAAGTCAAACACAGGTAATGCTCACAATCAGCTAATATATTATGTTTCTTTTAGGGTAGCAATCACATTATCATATTCACACATAAACGTTTGATTAGAAATTCTCACCAGTTGATGAATCTTTGAAGTAGAGGCTAAATGAGTATTTTCAAACTCTCCATTTTTGCCCATGACTCATCCACAACAGGCAGAAATAAAAGCAAATGCTTCTTTGAACAGGCTTTGAACCTAAGGTGCCAAAGTGATTAATGTGACTAATGTGTACAATGTACCTTAAAAAAAGGGCTTAAAGTGGAGGCACAGACAGACAGGAAGAAGGTTTAAATTGAGAAGCTCTTCCCTGCTGTGATCCCAACACATTCCTGGAAGAGAGAGGAAAGGATGAGGCAAGGTCCAAAATGTTGAGATGATACACATTTAAGAAAAACACAACATGAGAAAGAACCTCTCAATGTGTGTGTTTGTGCATAATTCGCTCAATGCATTTCAGCATCTGTGTGTTTAGATCGAGCAAGTTAGAGTTTTGCATTGTAACACTGCTTGCTGTCCCTCCATTCCCCACCTTACTCTTTCCTTCATTTCTCTTCTTGATTGTATCCTCCTTTCAAATGCCTGCTGCACATCCTCCTCCCTCTCCTCTCCCTTTTGCTTCATTATCTTCCCTCCTCTCACATTGTACCTTACAGTTAGCAGGCCACTTCCCTTCTGATAGCATCAGTATGTCTATATGTTTCTGTCAGCAGCTATTCAATTTCAAGGGCAGACAAGAGCATCCAGTCTGTTACCCTTCTCTGTCCACTTGGGTTGCTTTCTTCACCCGTGTTGTTTATTTTGTAGGTCACTACTCCGTACAGGTGGTCCATTTCCATCTACAGAGAAAGCTTGGTTACTACCTCATACAGACTTATGTCCCTCTTATAATGGTTGTTGTATTGTCACAAGTCTCATTTTGGATCAACAAAGAGTCTGTTCCCGCTCGCACAGTTGCTGGTATGCCCATCTTCCTAGTGTCATAACACAACTAACGCGTGTTAATCAGTGTGACGTTTTAATCTGTACGCATGTGCTTTCCTTTAGGCATCACCACAGTGCTGACCATGACTACCTTGAGCATCAGCGCTCGACAGTCTTTGCCCAAAGTAGCCTATGCAACGGCCATGGATTGGTTCATTGCTGTGTGTTTTGCCTTTGTTGCATCAGCTCTAGTTGAATTTGCAGCAGTAAACTACTTCGCCACCTTGCAGGCCAACCGTCTAAAGAAACTGAGAACCAGACAAGACAGGCTGGAAGCATTGGCTACCGGTGAGGATGATGACACGATTTCGGTAAGGAGATGCATTATTAGTAATAGCAAAGGATAACTAAAATATCATTGGGTTCAGTGAATCATGGATGTAGAGGGCGTCTAAATTTCCATTCATTTAATATGTACTTTTGTTCAATCAAAATCACAAGTGAAATATTTTTGATGGTGAAATATGCTCACAAAAATTTGCATTTTCAGTTGTGTGTAAATGTACGTATTATTCATATACACTGGAGTAAAATATATTTTTTGAGGGGAATCCCACAGATTGTTACTTGTGAGACTGAGTTTATAGGTCTACTGCATATATAAAGAAGTTGTAGGCCTTTAAAGCCTTTTGTGATGCCAGAAGGGCTGATGAATTAATGATGATTCAGTGTGTTTCAGGGAAAAGAAGTACAAAGTGAAAAAAATAAAAAATCTGTTATAAAGCAATAAGGTGAAGCCTCTATAACCTACTCTTCATCACTACTGGAAGATTTAGTTGTGTCATGAGCTATTAGTTGAAAACTTTATGGAGGTGTACACTCATTGAGTGCAGCACAAATGTATGGAGCTTAATGAAGAAGTCATGAAATCTTAATAATCAATTTCTGCACTTGGGCAGACAGGCAGAAAACATGGCATGTAATTGTAGTGGAATAACACAACTAGCTTTTTATTATTGGCAAGAACACAAGGTGATATTCACGACTATATTCTCAGCAATGAATCTTATTTATTTTGTTTTCAGACCTCACAGTGAGCTTTTTCTAGCTGTAAACGTATTAAAGCCTCCTCCCTACTGTTCACCACATTGCACCACTGTCTCCCTGCAGCAGACCACACTGGACAAATACATCATTGCCTTCACAGCAGCCCTTTTGACCTTTTCATGGCCACCTTATTTTTTTTTTTTTGCATGCTTAAGCAGCCAAGAAACAACAGCATTCACTGAACTGTCAAATTCACAGTTCCATGAGTTTGACTGCACAGTAAGAGCGCTGATCAAACACCAAATTATTTTAGAAGTTAATATTTTAAACAAATGTAATTTACGAGGAAAAAAAATCCAGAAAAAGCTGTTTTGCATGATATTACTGGATGCTAATGCTACATTAGCTTAAACTTTCATAACAAATAAGACTGACTGAGATAAAGAGTTTGAGAACAGAAGGAAATTGCTTAGCAGGCTGATACCTCTCACCTTATGCATTTATGCTATACTAAGATAAATGTTTGCTAGACTAAGCAACTTAGAAAATAGCACAGTTTAGATAAATAGTTGATTAAATTTGCTAGAAAAAGGATGAGATTGAGATGATCTAACTAGCCTGATAAAGGTCAATAAACGAGATACTCAATCCCACATTACCCCACACTGCTCTGTGAGAGTAAGTTAGACAGGGATACATCTTCTATGTGTAGAATAGAGAGACATGCTTTACGAGTAGTTGGATTTAGTGTATTTAATTAAACAGTCTCATTCACCTTTGTCTGTAATACCATGACCATGTTTGATTTGTCTTCCTATGATACACACATTCACAGGATTGCAAGGGGGTTTAAGGTAGAACTCTTGTTTACGAAGATACCAGACTGGTGTTGCTTTTGATGAAGAGGTGATTCATTTACTGAAATCAGTTGGCCGCACCCTTTCATTCGAGTATTAGACATGGATATAAAATGAGCTTGGAAACACATTTCTAAGGGAATAGAAATGTCTTCTAAACAGTATAAATAAACAAATAAAGAATCTTTATTTATTTAATGTTTCTTTAATTATTTATTTACATATCAATATTTATTATAATAGCATTCTGTGTAGTCCCCTTTTCTTATCCCCTTTACAATAGAACATTTATTTTAATTACATTTGATTATGCCTTCATTTAATGGAAGCAGTGAGCAATATTGTTCTATGCTGTATAAAGAAAAAGGATTTAATATAACATTGGAAGTTGTTAAAACATATTTTTTTTTCTTTTAACTTGCAGTGGTGAGATGTGTTTCCTATTTTGCAATGTCAGTTAGAAATGAACTGAGGTGTTATTTTAGAGGCCAGGCTTACAGTGTGTGCATATAAACATCCTGAAGGCAAGTGATCCCTGCATACAAAAAAATAGCCTCACTGCTAGCATGATCCTTACAATATGGCGAATAAAAAAACCTCATTACTCATAACTCAGTGCCATGTTGATGTCACCTTCACATCTTTTGAAATGCCCTTTCTCTCACCAGACATGTAGCTTATAAAGAGGCAATTTAATACATTTATTAAAACATCCAAATATTCCTGAAAAATACAATTAATTTGTAAATGTATTATTCTCATGTTTTTCTGTTAGAACCTGATTGTCTGCAATAATAGTAACAAGTTACCATAATCATAAATCCTGAAAAAACATCTGTGTTTATACTTTAAACCCATGACCATAAACTATCTTTTATATCTTTACACACACATTTGCAGGTTGATCGGACTGGTATATCTTTCCTGGACTATTCAACATTGTCTTTTCAAGTTTTCAAATGAATTTACAGAGCTAATACTGGTGATGGAGATGCAGACTCGCTTTTTGCAGTTATGTTAATGATGAACAGAGACTTGACAACTTCAGACTCGAATGCAGAAGAAGAAAAAAATCCAGCTACACGTTCTTTATCTTTAAATGCATAAAGAAGCGGAGTAGATACCCTGCCTCATTCTTCTCTCACATTAAGGGCATACCACACATTAAATAGTAATATGTGCAGTTGTACTGCTCTTGTCTCAAGCTATAGGCTTTATGCTAATACAGTAAGCCACCACAGCGTCCTCTTGGGATCTGTCTCACGTGTAGAGCTCATGGTTAGATGTTTTAAAAATAGCTTCAGTGTGAGAACAGAGAACAACTTCAGCACTGCTTGCTGCATAATCTTCCAACCATCCTATAGGCTCCCAGAAAACTACCTGCTGTGCTCTATAGTGATGCTGGAATATCATTATTGTATATAGCCTAAATATATGTATATCATATCACACACTGAAGGAACTATATGACCTTTTTTCTTTCCTTTACATCTTTCTTGCCCAACCCCATCTCTTCTCTCACTGCGTTTCCTCCAAATCATCCCTCCCCCTCCCACAAGTCGGACAGCAGCCCTCGGGAAGGCCTGAAAAAGAGAAACCACTCAGTGAGCTGCAGCGAGCCAGGAGATACTCCGCCTACACCGAATTTCATCCAGCAGGGTTCAGCTTTTCCACAAATCCCACAGCTGGCTGGGACCAGTCCCATTGACATGTATGCCCGTGTCCTCTTCCCCTTGACCTTCGCTGTTTTCAACCTTGTTTATTGGTACATCTACCTGGTCAAAGACACCATGGAGAGGGCCAGGTAAACACTCCTCTCTGAATTAGTTTGAAACAATTTTTTAAACATTTACTGTTTAAAATAATTTAAAAAAGGGAAAAAACCCTGCAGCAAAAGTTGGCTCAACACTTTGTTATAACTCTTGGTGATTATCACAGATTGAAAATGCACTCTGTAGCCAGCTAAAAAGCTAATCATTGGGTAATTTGGTTGATTGTTTTTGCTACAGCCATTAGGTTGATAGAGATTGTCCAACTGTCTTACATCGATTTTGGTTGTTTTTTTTTGGTGATATGTTTGGTGGAGTGTGAGACATAGCCAAACTTTCAACAGTCTTGTTTTCAGTGTATGAGGTGATCATGAACTTCTCACACTTTTTCCCCCCACCAAATATCTGTTTAATATGGCCACATGTCTGCTTGACTCTTTCTTAAAGGTCATATTTGTGCAGATATTGCTGCAGAATATGAAAGTGAACCACCATTCCAGGGTATTCCCAAATTTCTTGAGGGTATTCAATAGTCAAACTGGGATTTCGGTTTGCCTAACCAATAATCCTACAAAAAATTCTCTCTGAAGGTTTTTTTTTGGTCAATCCCTAACTTCACCTTCACTGTTATTCTTAACTGACATCATATCTGACTATCAGATGTCTAAATGCTCTTGCTTCTTGGATGCTGGACATTACAAGCTAGTCGCATCAGTTTTAGTTTGTGCACAACATTTGAAAATGTTAACCAGCTCAGCCAGTTATTGTTTTTTAAAGCTTCCATACTACCCTCTTGATATTCACAACCCTTAACGTTTTTTTTAAAATTGTGTGTCAAGGCAGTCGATCTAGAAAGCCTCTCATGAATAATAGTGCAAATGGCGGAGAAAGACTTGGGGGGCATCCAGCAGTCTCCAGATGAAAAAAGGAGACAAATAATCCAAAAATGGACAAAGGGTGTATTTGTATCTCAAAGAGCCACAATTCTGTCTCTTATGATAGCTTCAGTGAAGCAATAACTACCCACAGTTTTTGTCAAAGACTTTCATCTCAGCAGTAAAGACATCAATAATTTCTAATGCTGAAACAGCCCCAGGAGTTGTAGGCAAAAAAAAAAAAAAAGGCAGAGAGAATGATGTTAGGTGGCGTTGTTGCTGCATTGGCGCCAGCACTCTGGTTTTTATCATAATCTTAGAATTACAATACAAAAAGGGAGCTGAGGGTTCAGTTAATTTGAAAGGGAAGGAATGCATCAAGTTTTCTCATTTTCCTTATAATGTTTACCTGCGGGCTGGGAACCCCCCCCCCCCCCCCCCCCCCCCATCTTTTTAATAACAACATTCTTTCTCTGTGGGGAATAAGACCAACCAGAGCTTATGCTATACCTACATTAATTACATGAAGAAGTGACTTTCACTTTTCTGCTTATGAGTGAGCCACTTATAGTGCATACAGCTCCATGTCCAAGAAGGAGAATGAGAGATAGCCTGGAAAAAAAGACTGCAAGAGGGAGAGAGAGAGAGAAACCTGTTATGTAACACTGAGGAGTGCAAATCTGCTCATCATGCTTCTCATGTTCCTCTCAGAGAATTTTCATGGTTGTTTTGTTTATAACGTTTTGCTTGATAATGAGAGATAACTTGGAGAGGAGCTGCATCACATCCCCTTTATATTCTATGTCTGGTGCTACTTTTTTAAGACTGAGACGACGGGGAGCACAGGATCAGTGCTGGCTGCACTGCAGAGAGAGTCATCTCTGAATGAGGAAGCAGAGATGTTTCTGTGTGCTCTGATCACATTTTTGCTCTGCTGCATTCTGGTCTTACAGGGATCTGGATCTCGAAAACTAAGAAGACTTGGAGAGGGGGGCACGTGCAGCCTGAGAGACCCAGCCAGCCTCGCCTCACCCTCCCTTCTCCACAAGCAAGCTCTCAGCATTCACTGTGCTCACATCTGACAGAGGAAATGAATCAGAAACTCATTTATTCTCCGGCTGCCTATCTATTCATTTCACAGGCTGTGACCACTGCCCACTTGTGTTCTGATCAGTTACTGACAAGCTGCCCTTCACGAGCCTCAGCCACTTTAAACTACACCAAGCACAATAACAACTTCTTACGCTGAGACAGACGCCACACACAAGCAGGATGCTCAGACACACTTAGACACACAAACCAGGAAACACATCAAAAAGACAGGGATGATATAATCTATGATGGCTGTAACTGCTGGTGATGCAACAGTGAACCAATGCTTTCAGAAGCCTGCCCTCTACAGAAGCACAGCTCCCACTACAACAAGATCAAAGACAGTTTAGAAGAGGCTTGCATCCCTCTTTGCAGCTTCAAAAAATATGCTCAAACCTAAGAAAATGAAATGTGGGACTTAAATTTTCCATCCCACCTTCCTGCTCTGGTGCTCCCCTTGCAGTTTCTGATGTACTGCAGGTTCTCTGGAAACAGTGCAGGAAAGAGTGAGATATGAAACCCACGAGTGTTGATTGGTATTTATTTTCTATTTGTGTGATGTTGGTTTGTTGGAAAAAGATGCTCGTGTATGAAGAGTGTTCTTTTATGAGGTTTTTTTCTGTATTTCTTTTTTTTTCCTGCTTCACATATTCAGTAAAACCAAAAACAGAGGAAATAAACTTGCTGTTAACTTAAGGTTAAAACAAGCAGTGCATCCCATTGTTTGACCTTGTCAGGATATAGTCAAAATAATCCAACATGTTATAAACACAAATAATAAAACAAGCCTAAAACGAACAACGTGGTTGTGTTTTCACTCACTGCATAAATGTGTGTTTCTTCATTACGCACAATCACTTGTCCCTTTAATATTTTTCTCTGCAATGGAAACTGCTCATCCACCATCATCAGTCTCCACTCTTTGATCTTGTGCTGGCTGCACGCATGCGCCTCTCATTGGATCCTCTGCACTGTTTGGAGTAAGTTGGATGTGCGCTCTCCTCACTCGCATCCAGAAGCCACCTCAAAAACTGTTGCGATGGGGAGGATCAGGAAAAACCACTTTGGGATTTTGACTTTTTCCTTACTGGTGACTTTCGTCTGGACTCAAAGGTATTCCCGTTTGTGTTTTTGCCATCTTGCATGTCATGTTGCCTCTGTTAAAGCACAACTAGTGCAATATTAATCATCTATTTTGCATGCACCTTTTTTCTTTCCCTCCTTAGCGTCAAGGATCTCAAAGATCCGAGCAATATGCCTCTGGTAAAAGAGACGGTGGACAGGCTGATGAAAGGATACGACATTCGGTTGAGGCCAGATTTCGGAGGTAACGAGCAAATTGAAAACGGAATGTCATGTTTTCACGCCCTCCCGACGCGTGATACACGTTTAATGAATCGCAAAATCTGCTTTAATTTACATAATCACCCCTTCACAGTCAAATAGGCCTTGCCAATTAGGCTAAGAGAAATGATGTGCATATTCCATTTGATGAGAGGCTTTTAATGTGATCGATACCGCTCATCAATGTTTGATTACTCTGCTAAATAAATGAAATTAACAACGTTTAAGCGGATGCGGGTGTCAAACATGAAGGTTTTCTGGCATACAGATGGTGCTCACGTCTCCTGTAGGTGCGGGAATCGGAGAAAACCTGTGCTCACACCACGGGTTTGTTAAATTTACACGATGAGAAAATGATTCATATATCTTGTATTAATGTCTCTCCTCTCCTTCGCAGGTGCACCGGTGGCAGTTGGAATGAACATAGACATTGCCAGCATAGACATGGTTTCTGAAGTCAATATGGTAGGTGAATCTTTATAATCATTACCCCGCTTAATGTTGCCAAAATTACCTGGCACGGCTTGCGGTAGCCCGCCTCTTAAGTGGGCAAGTTATCTCTGCTCAGTGTGTGTGAGACTGCATGCGAGGTATCTTGTGAGAAGGCTACATCTGACCATTTTTTCTCAAACACATCACCGCCATCCCCTTCTCAGTCTCCGCATTTGCAGCTCTGGTGTGTTGCTGCATTTGAATTCAAAACACACACTCACTGGCGCACTCGGACGCACAGCGCCGGCTGCGCGCACGAAGAGCTGCCAGTGGTAAGCGTGTACATATATGACCATGTGAGACTGCCTCAAGGATCGGTGGTGTAATTTTGTGGAGTACACCAGCACACGGGCGCGCACACACGCACAGCATTCCAAACCTCCACACAGATACCTACAAAATGAATAAAAGCCGTCTTTTCTCCAATCTGGCATTACTTGGCCCCTTTAACTCAGCAACCAATCACATCATAAGCGTCTACGTAAATGATCTTCCTCCTACCAGTCAGATGACGTAAGCAGTTTGTTAGCAGCCTAATAAATTTCTGCTCACACAGCTAAGCAAAAAAAAAAAAAAAAAAAAAATAACGGGGGTGGGGGAAAAATGAACTTAATGCGCGTCTTGGAGAGGACAGGGGGAAAAGTTCATCAGCCCATAGCACCACCTATTGATCCGTGTGACAGACAGACAGACAGACCGCAACTTGCATGAAACTGACAACAAGTTCAAGGACCTCAGTGTGTGCATAAAATAAACTCAAATTCAGGTGTAAACGTATTATATATATATATATAACCAAATTATTTTAGAAGTTTTTTTATTATGATGATTATTCTGAATTTGTAGCTTGTGAAACTGGTCTGGCTTATGGTAATTTTTAACTGCACTGACTCAGTTTTAAGTAGAAGAATACAGCAGAGTATGTGAGTTTGCTTTAGGTGAGAAAAAGCACTGAGTGGTCAGAGCTTCTCCTTTGATGGAAATGATTTATTTTGGTGGAGGATGCTGCCAGAATGGAAGTGCCCAGGGGGTCCACGGAGAGTTGAAATAGAGCCCCTCTCTTTCTCTTTTTTTTCTCCCCTGTGTTTCTCTTTCTCTCCTATCACTATACTTCCCTCCCACCACTTTGACTGGATCCCTGGCTGTGACTCTGGGCTCAGCAGCCATGTAATCCACCTCTGCCTAGCTCCAAAGGGTTATCTCACTGAAAAACTAGGCATCTAGGCAAGCATTCATCTGGAAAAAAACACTGCTTCATACATCCGTGTGTGTCTGCAACAAAACACAAAAGTGTGCACAAACAGTGAATGGTGACTGACGTCATGCAGCTCCCTGTGGCTATGAGAGAGAGCATTCATCTCTCTCATTTCTCAGAAAAGCTCTTCCTGCCAGATCTGCACAGGCGTCACTCTGATACAACAAATTTAGACAAATAAGCAAAAGGAAAAAAAACAAGAAAATAACAAACCTGCAGGTCCTTGTGGACTTGTGTTCCACATGTTGTTGTTACCTTTTGAAAAATCCTCCCTGCAACTTATATAACGGGTTGGAATCTCCTCCTCCTTCTCCTTCCTTCATGTCCAGCTCCCTTTTGGCGCAATAGAGGATAACACCAGTTGACGTGATTGATCCCAGAGAAATCAATAATATCACTGTGCACCATGATCACAAGGATGGAGCCGGTGACCTATGCTTGGTGTAGCGCTGCTTTGATCTTCCTCATCAGGGGCAGCTGCTTTTAAGATTAAAGTGCTGAGGAGAAAAACAACGCGAAGAGGCAAGGATTAAACTGGTTGGAAAAAAGGTGAAGCTTATTGTGATCACTTCTTACCGTAGCCGTCAACGTCATCTGTGCATTGGTGGGAGCTGAGGAGAAGTTGCTGCAGATCTTTGTGTTAAGATCTGCAGTCTGGGCAGCTTTAACCCTTCAACATAATTCAAGCTTTTTGAAGACTGTGTCTCTAAACTTCCAGCGTGAAATATTTTGCATGATCTATTGTCAGAAAGAAAAGATATTAATGACTAAGATGATAGAAGTCTAATCCTGACTTTGTTAACTGATTAGCAAAAAACTACGACAACAATAACTACAGAGAAATGGATGCAACAAGGAGGTGAAGTGGAAGGCATTCAATTGTTTGCAATCTGAAATTTTGCCAGTAGATGTTACCTATTCCTCCACAGTGCCATAGTGTCTGACATGATAGTCTTTGTCAACCATTTTCAGTACTTCATCAAATTGTGCAACCTTTACACTTTGTGTATATATATATATATATATATATATATTAGCTGTAATGACCAATAAGATGTTGATTTCAATGGATATTAGATTTTTTAAACTCATCTGTGCTCATACAAGTGCATGGAACAGGAAGTCTTTGCCCAGATATAAGTTATTCATGATCTAGATCTCTACTGGTCACAAAAGCAAACCTCAAATGTTGGTCACCCTCAGAGGTGTAGTTATTAAGTTGCCAGATTATTGATAATATTGTGTAATTCATACTTTTACAACCACAGCCCCCAATCCAAGACAGTTACATTTGCTGTCATAGAGGACAAACAGCTCTATGAAAGGACAAAAAAGGAAGAAGCTAATTATGAGTGGTTTTGAGTCAAATCTGTACTAAGTAGCAGGAAGGTAAAGATGGTCTATGATGGTAATAAGCTGATCCCAGAAAGAAAAATATTCTTCAAGCAAGAAGACAAGTCCTATTCTTAAAAAATGAGTTCTATTAAAAGCCTTTATATTTGTCATAATACAGAATAGTTTTGATCACATAGGTTGTCTTATTATTATTTTTTGATCAGAATGCTTTCTAAAGCCCCTTTTCTTTTTGATAATGCCATCCAAATCTGTTCTAGTTATGCCTGATTCCAAATGAACACAGTGTAAGAATGTGAAAGAAAATGGAGGACTTAGCTGGATGAAGTGGAAAGAATATGAGTGGATTTGCAATCAGTGTGTGTGTGTGTGCGTGTGTGTGTGTGTGCGCAGGTCTGGCATCGTGGTGGTGAGCAGGACTGGGTTGCAGACAGCTGCTCGCTCGTCTAATTAAAGACAAAAGTGCCTCTGGTGAAGAATGAACTCTATATTTTGGTGGAAGCTGAGTGAAGCCATTGTGGCATTTTTGTTCTCTGCTGACACGAAGGGCATCATGTTTGTTGAAGATTTTTGTTGCCTCATTTTCTGTGAAATGCTCATGTGACGGGCTTTTTTGGGAGGTGTGTGTGTGTGTGCCTATTCTTGTGTGATCCACAACATCGGCCCATTGAGGCTCAAAGGTCAGCCATGTTGTTAGGCAATAAAAATGTGCAGGTCAGTCAGCACCGTGGCAGCAGCCTCGCCTGCATGACATTACAAATGTGCTATTCTGAGAGGGAAGTGTCCTCCGAGTCCGAGGTGTGACCACACATCCTCTCTGGGTGGGCTGTGCTGATTCACTGGGGTTAGTGCAAAACACAGCGCAGATATGATATCATGACTGAGACCCTTGTTCCATCGTTTATTTCTGTCTGTCTGTCTGTCTGTTCAACTCTGGCATCCCGCTCCATCTCTCATCTCCTTTACTCAGCAGCGTTTGATTTGCATAATGCTGTTTGTTTTTGCTGAAATCACACATCCACGAACCAGACCCCGGTTACGGTGCATTAAAAAGTGTTCTGCACACAGCCAGTGCAGCTGATTAAATACAAGTCAAGTCTGTTGTCTCAGCAATGCATCAGTGCTGCATGATAATGTCTCCTGCATGCAATCCATATGCTGAGTATATAGCTGCAACATGCACTGTGAGGCAGGAATAAGGAGGAAGCTAAATGAGCATTTTCTCTCCTCATCTTTTCTTCCTCCCGCATGTTAATTACATGTAAAATACCTGAGGTTGGTGGTTGTTAAGAGGCACTGCCTGTACTATAATACTGTTCTCTGAATGTTAATTAGCTGGCTGTGAATTATAAGATTTAAACAAACCAGCTGTGGTGACTTCTGGGATGGAGGAATTAGTGGGGCGTGAGTGTTTCTTTTATTAAGATCATTATCCTGACAAGCACTGGTTTTCCTCTATGAGTAAGGGGATCTGGCCGTTGGATAACGGCAGCCGATAGGCAGAGGGAAGGAAACGCGGGCCTCGACATTTCAGAACAGCTTCTGTGAATTAGCAACCATTTTGATCTTGTTTGTCCAAACTGATCCTGTTCCATTTTATTTTCAGCTTGTGGAAAATAAGCTTGTGTTATTTTTACTCAGTGTTGCCATGACAACACAGCCCTTTTTTTTCTGGTGGATCTGGGGAAGCCAAGGAAAAGCAAATAAGGCCTCCTTTTCGAGCGACTTTTTAAAGCTTTCAAAAAGTGGTGTTCCACGTAAAGGTTGATTTTGTTTTTGAGGATGCAAGATTGTTTTCATTTTCTTGTTTTGCTGAGATTTTAAGTCCCAAGCTTTTACCAGAATGTTAATGATTAGAGCTAAAATGGGGATACAAAAGCCAGCTTTCATTTTATTTTAAACATCTTTTCAATATTTATTCCTATTAATGTTTAGTGTGACAGTTTTATTAGAAGCACATCCAAATGATTTTGGCAAGTTTTTATTTTCCAAGTTATAAATCCTCACATTCTAGAAGCTGTATCCAGAAAATTTTGGGGACTTTTGTCAAGTCAATAAATGGTGTAGCTTTATGAACAGGTGTTAAACAGAACTACATAGATGTATGTTTGTATGCAGATATATACTGACATTTTAAAAATTTCCCCATGAAGGATTTTTGTCTGTTTTTCATCCATTGCTGATTTGGCTCTGCTGTCTGCTTTGTTGAAGTCTTCAAAAAGCTTAATCCAAAAGGGCTCGTTGTCCAGGACAGGGTCATTAATTGTGTTGAGTGGATGCACAGAGAAACTGAATATGTTCTGCTGTATAATTACAGCACAAGAACAACAGTTCAAACTTGAGCTTTATTACTTTAATGCTGGGATCTCTGTATAATGTTTTGTACATGGTCATTGTGTTGAGACTAAATCAGTTGTTTTCTTTTTAGTTCCTGTGATTATTAATAGTTAATTTCATTTTTATCTGTCACAATCTTTCATTATGCAACAAACAAAAAAACGGGTGTGTTTCTTAATTCAAGGCATGTGTTAGCCCACTCTTTTAGAAGTCTTTAATTTTGATGACTCCCTTAATGATTCTGTTAGGCACTTTGTCCACTGAAGCTAAATAGCTGAAAAATGACCCATTGGAAAAAGCATAACAAAAGCATCCATGTTGTAAAGTCCTTCAGGCTGTGTGTGGCTAACAGCTCATTCAGAGCACTCGAACTCTCCCTCCTGACCCCTAATGTTTATGAGACCTGTACTTAAACAGGAGCACGGAGAGCACAACAAATGAGTAAATTCAGCTTTACCATTTGAAGTGCTATGTGCAAGGATGGCGCACCGACACATTCGAGACAGTCATGTCTACATAAAAGATTGTTGAACTGTTTCTTCTCTGAGTTAGTTTACCTGGTAATTAGTAACGGGGTTTTATGTTTTATCTGGGTTTTGATTATATTTCAGAAAACAGTTTTTGACATGGAAAAAGAGAAATCTGGTATCATTTAAGTGTCCAGGGTTTGGACCATACTGCTTTCAATTTTCCTATCATTTGCTCCTCAGTGATATTACATGTGGAGAAAGTCCAGCTACCTTGATAAGGCGTTTACATGCCATAGCATCTTGCTTTCAGTTGGAGTAGTCTAGGTATATCCAGGTTTCTCAAAACTAGAATGAGACCAAATCCAGAACTCTGGAAGCAGATTAAGATGTTGAAATTAGGAATAAACAGAAGTCAGGATACTAGTGAGCACACAAACAAAGGGTTTGTCATTATCAGTGTCCCCCCCTGACCTGCTGCTGGCAGAAAGATCTGCAGCAGGACACAAGAACATGATGGCAATATGGTGGATGTCTGTGTGCTCATGGGACGCTGCAGAGAGATGAGGGGAAAAAGCTCACAACAGCAGTTCATGGATCTGTTATCTTAACCCTTCCTGGATGTCTGTCTTCCCTGTTGTATGATTACTATGACAGTGCAAGGACATTTCATGATGATGATCATCGCAAAAATGATAATCTGTCATCATTTTTGAATGACTTCTTTTTTAGTTCTAGTTATCTAAATATTCAAATCTGATTTTGACAGAAATGCTCAACAATGTGTACTTTATACAGTCACGGAAAAAAATAGTAACCCACCTTGTTTTTTTCAATTTCTTTTTATGTGTAAAAGCACAGTTTTTGGCAGTACAATGCCATGGCTATTGATGTAAAAACTTCCGTGATTCATGATGTACCACATGTTCAGAGTCAGATCAAAGGTCAACAGTCTTGTTAGACCTCAGTGATTACAAATGGCAAAAGAAGATTATTGTTAACACTTATTTACTTCTATTTAATCTTGTTCAACAGCTGAGACCGTGCTGGCAAATACCACATAAGCAGTTATATTTCTGAGGATTAAAACTGTAAAACATATTAAACAAACAAATAAGAAAAAAAAATAAGAAAAAAAATGCAACAAGGTTGTATAATGTCAGTTTCTCCAGATCAAAATTTATAAACCAAGCAGAACGCGCCGAGTTAAGCTTGTCTATGTACAGCTCCCTTCCATGTCACTTCTGACAGCTGATGTAGTTGTAATGGAGGACTTGTAACAACTGTAGTCTGACAGATTTCACAGGGAAACACAAATGTACTCCTTGTCACTCTGTCAGGTTTTTAACAGCAGTTTGTTAGCCCAGAAACACATCTGTAGTGAGAAACTGTCTCTTAGCACCCAGCCTTAATTTTTTTTTTTTTTACATTAGCTCAGCCCTGTTTAAACCTCCATTTATTGTCAGGGTTTTTATTTTTTTATTTTCTAAATGTTGGTGCTCTCCACAAGATGTCTCCTCACTGATGCTCACTGGGCATCTCTGTGTTGTTAATGGAGTTTCTTAGAAGCGCTTGTGACAAGGAGACTGCAGGTTGCCTTGGAGACCAATGTTCCAGCAGGGGACGGACCGACTCATAGTTATCTGCTGCTAATCTTTTTTGGGATGCAGCAAAATCCTCTTACCTGGTTCTCATTGTCTTTTTGTGTCTACAGCAAGAGATTGAACTGTTACTTATTTGTAGGAGCTCTTTTTAGTCCAGGAAAAGAGATGAATCAAGGAGGATTTTCTCTTCTGCAGGATACTGCCTTTTACAGTGACTCAATGATTACGATTTATTTTTCACATACTGAATATCAAATATCCAGAGGAAAACTGAATATTTTCTTTTTTCTCTTTTTTTTTATACAAAAAGAACACAGTTGCTCTACCTGCGTTTCTGCAAACCACAAATCAACCAACACCTTTCTCAATGTAACACAAAATGTATACCCTTGCAGTGCAATTGTCTTTTTCCCAGATTTAGTTGTCTGTGAACAATTACTCTGACTGTACAGAGACGGGAGGCAGCTTTATTTTATGTCCCTTTCTAAGTTCAAGTGATGACCAATTGAAAGTAAGCAGCACCATCTGTGATGCTGTAATTATGCTGCCATTTTACAGCACAGCCAGGAGGCAGCGTGCTGGCCCAGGTGTTGTGCATATCTATACTGTTAAAGCCTCAAACTTACACAACAAGGCACTGCACACATGACAGGCCAAACACAAAAATGAGGACAGATATCTCGAGTCCAAGCCTGGAAAACTTAACACATCGCATTTCAGAATGTTTTGTGCTCAGCAAGTCTTTTTCACACAGCAGATTTTGAGATGCCACAGTACAGTATGAAAAACAGCATGACAGAATTAATGAAAACTGAGCTCCTTGTAACTGCTTCACTTTCTGGGTCCTGGATCACTGTCATGCTGTCACAGCTTAGCGGGATTCTTGAATAGGCTTCGTTAATGTTATTAATAACACCTGTGACTCTCCTCCTGCTGTGAAGCATTCTGGTTTTGTTAAAATCATCAGTCACTTAACCAATTAAAGCCGCGAGCGGCGATGGAGGCCCTCGCACCTCTGGCGCCGCTTGGCCTATTGCACCGCCTCGTCCCCAC
>JAOXYM010000007.1:24100953-24122034 GCA_028567055.1 Leptatherina wallacei | reverse complement strand
CCTCACATGTGGAACAAACTCCCAGAAAACTGCAGGTCTGCTGAAACTCTCAGCAGTTTTAAATCAGGGTTAAAAACTTTTCTATTTGCCGCCTTTCTTCAAAACAACCATTAATTTCTCACTCTGTAACTTCTATGTCTTGCATTTTATCCTATTCTATTTTAGCTTTTTTCTGTCTTCATCTAATTTATTTTATTTCTTTTTAAAGTTTGTTTTTAATGTACTTTTTATGGTTCCTCTGCACCCCGCTGTAATGCTTTTCATGTTTTATGTAAAGCACTTTGAATTGTCTTGTACATGTACTATACAAATAAACTTGCATTGTCTTTTCAACCTCCATCAACCTTTTGGCTGACCTTCTCATTATACATAGTCCACACCATGCTGTGACACTGTGTGTATTGAGTTTATTTGTATTTATTTAATTAAAAAGGGACAGTGCGTATCAATATACATGTATCATGTAAAACACGCAGGATTATGCAAAGCTAATTTCTATCCTTTGTCCCTTAAGCGAACATATTGGTGTTTGATGTAGTTCATATGATAATGAAAATAAAGGATTAATTGACACTGGAAATATTTAGTCAGTCAATTTAATGAGAAGGTGTTTTACAGTAACACTTTAATCATTATGATTTCTCACTGTACACTTGGCTTAAAATTCCTGTATTTAACACTCAGTAAATGCCCTCACCCCCCTCCCTCTTACTTCCAGGACTACACCTTGACCATGTACTTCCAACAAGCATGGCGGGACAAGCGTCTCTCCTACTCTGAGATTGCATACAACCTGACTCTGGATAACCGAGTGGCTGACCAGCTGTGGGTCCCCGACACCTACTTCCTCAATGACAAGAAGTCCTTCGTTCATGGCGTTACGGTCAAAAACAGGATGATCCGTCTCCACCCTGATGGGACGGTGCTTTATGGTCTCCGGTAAGCCATTTATACTTTCCCTTATAGTGTCATGATTAGTGAATCAATTATAATGCATAATGCAACTTTATCAGGTGGAGGCATTTTCATGATCCATCTTTGTGCCTCATTTTCTCTTTGCAAATGTTCCCTTTTATTAAAAAACAAACAAAAAAACCAATTCATTGATACATTGTCCAAAACAAATGAACAGTTTTGATCATAAAGCAAGATTAAGATTTTTTTCAGATTCAGATTATTACTCACAGTGAATGAAATAACTTTTCAGTTCAACCTTGACTTACTCCATTTGCAATATTAAAGCTGTGTGTGAACAAATACTTCTCAAGTACACGAGGAGTTATTATGGGGCCACCCCCAGGATTGCATTCTGAGTTTATTAGCAAGATTGAAAAGGAGACGACGTACCAAGGCCAGGCGAGGGAGTTTTATTGTTTGGCACCTTTTAGCAATAAGGATAATCAGAGTGTTTTACTTCAAGGAGTGTTTGAAACAAGACAGAGAACGAACATGGAGTATTTTTTTTTTTTTTTAAAAAGCAGGATTTTTAACCTGTAATTGAATATATTATGTCATTTAGGGAAACCAAAATTTTGTACCTTCCTTAATGATAAGCAGGTTATTATCGGCGAGTGAGAAAAATCAACATAATGCATGGTAATCAAAATAAACTGGATCCCCTTTGTTAACCAGATATCCTCATGTGTGTGTTAGTTGGTAGTGTGCGTAAAATAGTTATGTTTTTCTCACACTGACATGTAGCCAACCTGTTTTAGTAGTTACAGTGGAAGATGATCTCACCTTAGAAGAAAATGCCCTTTGATTAAGGGCACTCCAGAGCTGTCACTGTGTGGCGTCATGAGGGAAACTTGACTGGCTGTAAAAAAGCTATGGGGTGCCATGATTTAGACAAGTCTCAACCCTTCTGTTCATCTGAACACTTTCTTACCTCATGCGCTTTTATCAAAGTGGTTGAAATAAAGCTCAAGAAGTCATGAAACAGAATTATGTGAAGCTGTGTATAAAAGGAGCTGCATGTCTTCGTATTGTAGCCTTTCATATCTCCTGATGATCATCAATGTCAATATTTGATTAGTTATGATCAATAATGAAGCAGAGTGGTGCCAACTGAGTCTGATTGTGTACAGTTGTTCAGCCCATCTACAAGATGTAGTCTTTGTGGTGCTGGACTGTGATGCCTCTTTGGAGGCTGTCATCCATAATTGATAACTCATAATCAATAATGTAGCAGTTCAATACAAACACTGAATGTGTATTTGTACTTGTGCTGTGCATTTGCCTGCATAGGCTAACACAACCCGTCCATCACTTTGCTACTGCCTCCTTTGATCTGTCACCAGCTTTTCACTCGTTTGTGTGTGTGCATGTGAGATTAGTTTGTGTGTGTGTGTGTGTATGTGTAAAAGCTGAGGTTATTGTTGTTAATTCAAGATGTTGCAGTCTTCAGTCATTCTCTCTCTAGACTCAGATGCCCTTCTTGCGCAAAGACTGTTTAAAAAATTTAAGTATCTGCACTGCACCAGATTATTCATCGGTACATTTGTTTCAACAGTTGAAAAATTTAATTTATAACACTCTCACTCAATTACATAACCCCAACACACACTTTTGCACAACAGTCGAAAAGAGCCTAAGCATGGAGGGTTGTAAAAGTGTTGTAAAATGTGAGGGCATGCATGCAGCAGTGAGATGCAGTTGTTGCCTCAGATGCGGTGTCCTTGTCAGTGCTGTTGCCTCCCGGCTTCACCGTTATTTGGCTTGTGGGTTTAGTGTGGGTTTTATTTGATGCTAGCAAGTCCAGACACAAGCTGCTGTCAGAGTCAGCCCGGCCAGATGCCTGTGCGCTCTGAGCACACTGACATGTACCTGTAGAGACGGGCCGGCTGGTTGCAACAGCAGAGCTTTAGTGGATGTTGAGGAGATGGCTAACTGAGAGGAGACGCAGTGACTTTGATAAGTAAACAGGATGTATGTGAACACATGTCCTGTCAAGGTGTCGTGATCTACTGGATATGAATTCATTCTGGCCGGTGTCATCAGTGTGAAGACCGGCAGTGCTGGAAGAGGTGAAAATATTAAAAATATGAAATACAGGTTAATCTGTAGGAATGATCTTTGTGTAGATTTATTAGTTTATCATTGTTGATGCAATGATATGTGAGCAGCCCCTTATAAAAGACACAACATAGAAAAAAAAATCATTAAAAACTTTTATACTTACTAAAATACAAGTACTTTTTCTGAAAGAAAGAAAGAAAGAAAGAAAGAAAAAAGAAAAAGGTGTACATTAATTGATATTACAACTGATGCTTTTTCACATATTAAGGCAAGACTAATAGAATTTGTGATGAATATAAAAAATAATTATGAAAAGATAAAATGTTGCAATTGCCAGTTTCAAGAGGCCAATGGGAAAAATGGTCAGGGGTTACACAACACAGTTACTTGAAACTATAAAAAATTTAACTATTGTTTCAGACCAAAACCAAATGTTTAAAAAAAAATGCACATAAACACATTAGTCAGACCAAAATTGTGTGAAATTGAAGCTCTCAACACCAGACTAACCCATCTTGATAATGCAGTTCGAGGTCGAATCACTCCTTCATAAAAACACTCCATATTTTTGCGAAACAGTGTATTAAGTGTATATTAATACGGCAGATTTCGTAATAAGGCTGCTCACATTCACATGTTTTTCTGTAGCTTTGTCAGATGGTTAAACGTGTTAGAAATTGTGACTGAAAGCAGCCCATTGAGAAAACGTGTCAACTTACATAAAGAATTTTCAGATTTTCGTTTTGCTCTAATAAAACCCTGTTTTCATAACTGCAGAAGACACCTGACAAAATAAAAATTCAAGTAACCAAACGACAATGTCTGTGCAGCAAATTCAACTATACTGACATGTACAGTGATCCCCAACAGAGGAAGTTAGAGGCGACACAATGTCTTGAATGTTTCAGTCCACTGAGTCACAGTGTCAAGCATACTTCAGTGAATAACTCAATTATCCTCGTGTGTATACCGGGACAATTAAGCTGTGCAGGTCAAGCTAAAATAGCAGATAAACTCAACAGTGCCCATAGCTGTGCTGACATAAACATTTGTTATAAGTCACCACATCTCAAACAAAAGCAAACTCTAGTCCAACTGATTCTACATTACAATATCTAACAACTAAGATTTATTCTTTCATTCACAGAAACACAGAAACAACTGGTGTAGATTTTTTAAAAATACAAATCAACATTTTTGAAATAGGCAACATTCTTCTGCATCATTTTCCTACAAGCTCAGTGTTGTGTAAATTTGTACAAATTTTTCATGCTATACGTAATATAAAATCTGTGCATAATAAGCATTAAAAGTAAGCATCATTGGCCTCTGAAGTGAATGTCTATTTTTGTTGAACTAGCTGCACACTGTAGGAACACCAGTAGATTAAATTGTGGATAGTTTGCTGGAGACACTGGATATTAGATGTGTGCTTATGTGTGTTTGGGATTTATGCATGTCTATGGGTGGGTGTTTGTAAGTGGGTGAGCGTTATTTTTGGGGTGCATGCAGAGGAGGAAGGGTGAGGGTGTTGTTTACGCCTTATTCTCTGGATATATAGTGTATCCCAATCCTGCCTAATCCTGGTCTTCAATTACCAGGAGGAGCAGAAAATTACAACAGGGCTCCCAACTGTCACTTTAGAGCTCGGTTTGACTCTCAGAGAGAGGCAGTTTGATCTAATTACTCAACCTCTGAAAAAGGCTTTGCCAATATCACAGATACCGCCCAAGCTGAGAGAGAAACGCGCACACATGCACACATAACGCGAAAACACAAACTCCTTTAAGCTTTTTATTTTATGCTGGAAGGGAGGAAAAAAATAAGACATTCAGTGCATGAATCCTGATGCATGTCACTAAATTCACAGAGAATGAAAGAGACTGAGGAAAGAGAGAGAGCTGAAGAAAAAGACAGAGATGTGAAGGTCAGACTTCATTCAATATGGAGAAATTATTAGGATTCTCCCTCCTCCCTCTCTCTTCTCTCAGTGAATATTGTAACTCCTTTTGTGAGAGGACATATCCTTGTGCTGTGGAGACTGACGTTGCCTTTTGTCAGGCGAAGAGTGTTCCACTCTGCAGCTCAATAGATAATATCCCGTGGCCGGGAGGAGCTGACTTTTTTTGTCAATACTGTCAATAGGATCACCTTCAAAGTTATCCATCTCTCTCTTAAGTTACCCATCAAGCAGGATGGTTTGTATGCCCTACATGTGTTTGGAGTTTCCTTTTTTTTTTCAATGAAGAAACCTCTTCTTTGATTGGACATACTGAGACAAAGATTGGAGGCTTTTTATTTGATTGCAGACATTTCATTTTCAAATCTGACAGAAATGCCTGAGCAGGGGGAGAGACACTCTGGTGTGCATTTCTTTATCCCAACATGGGGTCTCTACCCAAAATGGAGGAAGCTTTTCTATCTTGATTTAACTTCTTAAAGTGTAATTTCATTCTCCTGCATGTGTAATAAAAGGTCAGTCTAGTTAAGGCTGCACAGGTTTGCAACCTGCAAAAATCCTTTTCTCCACTCTCACTCTGCTCTGATGCTCCCTCGAAATGAGATTCTGTCTGAGAATTTGCGGTGGTTGTGTTGTGTCCGTAAACAAGGTCATTTGGAATAAAGGTGCACAGGCTGCCTTAGGGGGGTCCACACACACACACACACACACACACACACACACACACACACACACACACACACACACACGTACGGACAGAGTCTGGGCTGAACAGTGAGAGAACATGTATAGAAAAAAAGGGGAAAAAAAGACAGCCTTTTTTAGAACTCCATGTCCTGTTAGCTCCGACACAGAGCAAATGTAGCGTGTTTGAATTGCATGATCTGCAAAAGCATGGCCTCTGCTGGCAGGTTGGGATGAGAGGGAGAGACACCGGCCCTGATGTTGACAAAGAGCAAACAAGCCTGTGCTTCATGATCACTGCAGACTAGCTGCAGTGGAGATGACGAAGAGAAGGAGGAGGAGGAGGAGAGGCAAAGACGTGGAGGGAATCCTGCAGAGAAACCCTCATCCGCTTCTCCTCCTCACTCATTATTAGCATCTTATTAATGGTTAGCATGCAAGTTGGACATGCCAGGGAATGCAGAAGAAGCCTCAGATAAAAAAGCTTTGAGACTTCTGCCGATGATGTAGGTGGGCTATAAATAGGCTGATATTTTTACCCCTGCCATTTTGGCCTCATTTCTGCTTCTCCCCTGTGTTTCTTCTGTGCCACCGTGATGATTTAGTAGTGATGGTGATAATGGTGAGTGATGAGTGCCGAGCTGGTGAGTGCAACATCCCAGTAACTGGCGTCCATAAAAGGGGTAAACTAGGACAGAAATGAGAGTCCTGTGTTAATCACTCAGCCCTGCTAACTGGCTCTTATGTAAGAGCCCAGAGAGCAAGAAAAAGGAAGAATGACAGAGCCTGAGAGTATGAGAGAAAGGCTGTACTTCTCGAAAAATGAAATCCCAAACTTGCCAGGCATGGCCCAGTGGAGCTGTACGTTTTATGTAGAGCGATTTCAAATAAACTTTCTCCTTCAATTATTAAAGACAAAGCACTCTTTAAGCAATGGTGTCCCAGTTGATGAAACTGTCACGAAACAACATTTTTATTTGTGTTCTAGGAGACTGCCATCTCTCTTTTTTCATTCCCAAGTAATGGACACTAAGGAAAACCAAATGAGCCATATTAAAACCTTAAAATTCATTCAAAGCTCAAATTCCACAAAGACCACAGTTGTCGAAGGAATAACAATATTAATGTGAGGTATATGGAAAAATGAAAATTATTATTATGCTTTCAGTTAAATTCACCCATAACTTTTACTGCATCTTTTTGGCCTTAACTCAGACAAATGAATTATACCCAAAATATGAGTGCAGGAAGCTATAATTATTTATGTAGATGTAAAAAAAAGAAAGAAAAAGAAAAAGAAGATTTCATTACTGATATAAAACACAATTGTCTTATATGGACACATTCCTCCTTCCTTACAATAATTAACAATCCCCTGGTATGATTACTTAAAAATATTACTAGAGACTGCTCAAACAATTTCAAGTGTCATTCAAATGGAGAGTTAAAGCCATAAACTGATCAAATGACAAGAACTATTTTTGACAGGGAAAACCCGCGGTTGTTACTAAAACTTAATTCTATACTGGGAATTATCCCACAGGCTCTTATTATTATTAATGGCTGCGTGATGCTATCGTGTTTTATATCCATCTGTGTGTTTGATGGTATGTGTGGGTTTGACTTACATGTTGGAGTATGCTAGATTTAGTCTCTGTAGTTAAACTGTGTGTCCGGTCTCTCAGACAGCCTCGGGGGCTTGGCACGGCCGGGTGCCAGCCCATCTTAGCTCTGGCTAACTTGTCATGTGTAACAGGAAGTGCGTTGCTCTAAGCAAACCTGTCGGACATGGTGGCTTTTTATTAAAGGGTTGTGTGACCAGAGGTTGAACCCCTCTTTTTATTTTTTTTATCCCTTTATGGGATGAAATAAAACCAGTTCCTAGTACATTACTACACAGAATGCTGTTCTTGAGATTTGCATCTAACCAGTAATTTTAACTCATTATTTGGTCAATTATGCAACACAGACATTGTAAATGTCTACAGTTACATAGAATTAAATGTCCATGTTCTTTTTGCATTGTGGGGAAATCAAATCAATATCACACTATAAGAAAAGAAAGACTTTAAGTATGCTTGTGATTTTGTTTACTTCATACTGTGTGCATCCATCTTGCATCCTACTTGTACTGTGGACTTTCTCCAGCCAGTAAAAGTCAGTTTGATGTTGGCTTGTGTTCTACCTCTTGCTCTGTACCTTTCTCTCTTTCATTTCCTCTATTCCTTCGATAATGTCCTCACCTAGTTCTTTTGCTGAATCAGCCACTGTGCATGTTCAAAACGACTGGTGTGTTCCTCTTGCTAGCGTGTGACGTGGTGTGTAAAACAAAACTCAGCTGTAACGTCACGCAGCGTCCCAGAAGCATAAGTTGCAAAGTGCGGTTTCTCAGCGCTGCGAAACTGCTGGGCAGCGTCAGCTTTGTCACTGTGCCATCAAATGAGTTAGGAGTGCAGAGTTTTAAGGTCGGAAGGTTACATTGTGCGTCTTCATTCTTACTAACATCAAAACTTGCCCATGTGCAAAAAAAAAAAAAAGTGCTAAAAGGATAAAAAGTGTACTTAAGCTGCAATAAACTGGGCTGAAGGCAAGGAATACCATCAGGCAGTCTGTGTACTGTAGCATGCTATATAGACTAATGTTATGTACATGAACAAATATGGGGAATAATGTTAAACAATTCAATTTTTTTTATGAAAGTTTTGGTCATTGAGTGAAAAGGAACCACTCGCTCTGGAGTAAGATATTTTCTTTTAAGTAAAACCTATGAGTTGGTATGTTGACTTTCCAAAGGATATGACTTCCTCACAACTCTTAACTATAATTCATAATAGAAACTCACCAGTAACCAGAAGGAATTAATTGACACTTTCATAAGTTTTCTGACCTGAAATTATAGTCATAATTTGAGTTTTGTATCCATTTTACTCTCACTAGCAGCCTGACTGCTATGCTTTACCGCAAACACTAGCCAGGGCTGATCATAGACACTAGCTAATGTTGATGGCTAACATCAGTCATCATCATGTGCTAGCTAGCAGGTTTTCACAACTGACTTTCTGCTTTTGTTACAGTTCAGACATTATATTTATTTTGATGGTTGACAACCCCTGATGTTGAATTGCAGTGTTTGGCTACTATTTTAACTTGAACATGAATCATTTTAACTGTACAGGGGTGACTTTAGGTTGATCCCTGTGGTGGGTTACCCAGCCAAGGTAGCTTACTGTGCCTTTCATATCACTGAATAATATATGTCCATGATGTTGTGATCACAGAAGGCAAAGCATATGCACTACAAGAGCCTGAATTTTCTTGTGCTCTGGTGCACTTCCTCCTGTGATTTATTCGAAATGCACTCAAACAACACATTGATGCATGCACATGATGTTGAAACAAGGTAAAAGAAATCCTAACAGAAACTTTGTCACTCATCCTATGGGAAAATGAGAGATTTGAAAAGCAAAGCTTTTGTCCATTTATTATGTAATCAGTTTAAGAGTCCCTGACAGTTACAAAAATCTTCCCTCATAAGATGACACTATCTGATTTGCAAACAGCATATCATTTTTAGTATTTATACTTGATAAAATTTTTTATTGGGTTTACATTACACAGGTTCTGCATCATCCTGCCGTGATGTGTACATCACACTCTGCGGCGAAGGTCATATGAAATTAGCCCAGCCACTCATGGCTGCCTGGACCAGCTCTGTGAATAATACTATATTTGTCATCACTCTGCCTATAGGATCACCACAACTGCAGCTTGCATGATGGACCTGCGCCGCTATCCTCTTGATGAGCAAAACTGCACCCTGGAGATTGAAAGCTGTAAGTACCGTTGTCCCTGACAACCAGCACTCACACCTACATGCAGATGTAGAATTAAACAGATCCCACATACAAAGGAAGCTCTACTTTCCCAGTGGCACTAAGGTAGAACTGAGGTTGATAAGACTGGATGTTAAATGCTGAGAAAGACTGATGAGATGTCCAGAGATATGCATCAAGAAGAGGAACATCACTAATGGCTCAGTGACTGATAACATCCAGCCTAATTAATTCAACTCCAACTGCAGTGGCTTCTCAAAGCGTAGTGGAGCCCGATTAGGTTCAATGTTTCAGGGTTGTGCTGATAGTGGATGTTATGTGCAGCTTTCTCCTGAAACTGCCTCTCCGTGTTTGTACAGTACAAAGAGCTCATTTCACATGGAGTTTGTAATTGTACGTGATCCAGTGCTCTCGAGTGGAGGGGGTGAGGGAGAACATGAGAGAGAAAGACGAGGTCCTCTACGTGTTTTATCTGGGTCCCAGAGGAAATGGTTTATGGTGCTGGGATGTGGTGTAGGGCTCAGTCTTTCCGGGTTTGATCACACTATTGCCAGCAGCACTAAGTAGCACAAGAACAGCACGGGTCAGAACCGCCCTTCGCTGCTTCTCTCCCATTATGTTCACCATCTCTCTCCTCATCGCTCCCTCTTTCCGTTTCTCATCTCCTTTCTTTGCACAGTTTCATCCTCTTCTTTTTTTCTCCCATCCTTTTTATCTCTCTCCCCATCACTCATATGCTCTTTTTTTATCCTCCTCTCTCAGGCAGCCCTACAAAATGCACACACTCACACACACGCACAGTCACACACACACACAGCTCCAGTTTTGATCACCAGGCAGTATCTGCTCTCATATGGATTAACTGGCAACGGTTTTAACGTTGGAATCTCTTCATGCCAGAGCATGCTATTTTATTCAGACTAATGAGCCCAGAGAACTCTCACTTCCCTTGATAAACTTGATGCATTTTTAACAGACACAAGTCTTAAAACTCAAGATCCCCCAATACATCAGCAGCTCACTACAGCGGCTTAGGCCACTGGTCTCACATGCTGGGCTGCAAAAGGAGGTAATTAATTTCTGCCCCTTCATTACTAAACATCTCTTTCACACATGCAAATATACACTGGCACATGTATGCGTATCTTTGCTAACACTGCCCGTCTTTCTTCGATTTGTAAGACTCAAATAACGGCACATGAAGTGTGCAGTGATGTAACTGACAACTTTCCAACAAATGACTCTAACTAATGGACCTCAGAAATGGCCAAACCTTTATTTACAAGCTATAAACTGTTCCCTGACACCCCTCTGATCCTGCGCTGTCATGGCTGACATCAAAACAGCAGCATGTTGCCCTAATTGGGGGTAATGCAGGCTTGCATAAGGCTGGAGGGAGAGCTTACTGCATGTGCTGGTGAGCAGTTTCTGCATCAGCCAATCTCTCTGTGACAGTGTTCAGATTGTGTCTTTTATTTCAACCTGGTAAGAAGTGCAGCAATTTTCAACGAGGAAAAGATCAAAACCAGCAAAGAATTGTTTCAGATGAAAACACCCCTGTAAGCCACACTCCTGCACCAGTTGACGTGTTCCTTTATTATCATGAATGCAGTGATTTATTTTGAGTCTATCCCACATACACTGTCCTGCTGCTGAGAATACTCACTAGAACGCTAAATGTGTTGCTCAGCTGCAAACCTCAACAAATGCATAATTTACTCCTGTTTGAGTAATGCTGGCCACGAGCTACAGGGCCCAGCTGTTTGGGAGCCTTTTTTGTATAATTCAAACTATATATTTGTGCTCCATTTAAATCAGACCAACACAGGAGACAGAAAACATTTTTTTTCACCACACTTTGACATACCATTGCAGATAAAGGACAGGTATTAATAATAAAATGAATAGCCCCTGCTATTGTGCATGCAAGATCCTGCAGACAAAAGCCACTGCTGATATTATTAGTAACACCTGTGCTTCTCCTGCTATGACAAATCAAAATGTCTGCTGTGAAAAAGGGCCTGTGGGTGAAGCTGGCTGCCTGTCTAACCAATAACAACCCAACATGAACACCATGACTAACTTCACCTTGAATGTCAGCGCCTTAGCAACAAAGAATTTTGTGTTAATTTTTAAAAAATCAAAGCCATGGCGTTTAATTATTCATCACATCTGAATAGGTCACCGCCTCTATTTTGAGTGTGAGGCAGGCGAAGTAGAAATCGGAGCGGGGAGATGGTTCCTCTCTGTGTGTGGTTGTGATGCTGGTCTGACACGAACAGCATCACGACCACACGGAGATAGTTCCTCTCTGTGTGTGGTCGTGATGCTGTTCGTGTCAGAGACAGGCGGGCTGCAACACAACTGTACGCTGACTGCAGCACAATTGCTTTCCACCAATTTACAACAAAAATACAAGTTCCTGATTCAAACGTGCATCAAAATAGAAATACGCCCATCCTTTCAGAGTTACTGTTGTTAATTTTTGTTGCAGCTTTTTTTGCCTGAATTAGATCATTCTAAATAATAGATTTTTTGGAAACACCAAAACTTCATCACTATTGTAAGAGAGTGCTTTTTAAACAATGGTTTCCCTGTCAGAGTTAAAGTCATTATTCAACAGCTATGAAGCCAGTGATCCATCACAGTGAACATGCAGCCACATTTTATGGTGAATCTTTAAGATGGAGCTGCAGTCTTCGTTTGTTCAAGGATGTAAAAAAGTTGGGCAGCAGTGTTAAGATTCCATGGAGCAAGAAGTAGTTTTAAAGTTATGTCCTTGCAAGGCAGTATTGTGTATTTATAGTTTTAGAATATTAATATTAAATGTGTGTATGCAGTGGTTTGTAAAGCATTAAACTCTCAACATCTCTTTAAAGTTTAATTTTTTTCCTCTTAACTTCAAGCACTAAGGAAAAAGTAAGTGTCTGGATAGTTTTAGACAACTGAAATGCCATAACTATTGTATTTCCCAAGCAAATATGGCATTGTTATTTTTCATTTCCTTTTTCCCCAAACTTATTATTCATCTTGTGTTCCCTCAGATGTAATATGAGTGCTCTATAAGATGGTGGGAATAATTGTAGAGAGTCGGCGAACAGAGACAAAACCACAGAAGCTGACATTTACCATTACTACACTGCCTTATGATGTATTACACCCATTATTGGATGATGATAATGAGTGTCCTGCCTCTCTTCTCTGTAGATGGGTACACCACAGATGATATTGAGTTTTACTGGAGAGGTGGAGATGGTGCTGTTTCTGGGGTTGACAGGATAGAGTTGCCACAGTTCTCCATTGTCGACTACAAGCTCATCTCCAAGAATGTTGTCTTCTCCACAGGTACAAAACACAGCAGTCAACATCATCACGTGTAGTTTGGCTTTGAATATTTAGGATTGTATCTGCATTGATTGCTATGTTATTTTTGACATATAAATTCACAGAAAAAAATATGTGTCTCATAGATATATATTACAGACTCCTGTAAAAAAAAACAAAAAAACATAGCTAGCATCACTGAGGAAATTCTCTTTCTTTCCCTGTGCCTTCTTCAGGTTCCTACCCCCGCCTGTCTCTCAGCTTCAAACTGAAGAGGAACATCGGTTACTTCATCCTGCAGACATACATGCCTTCCATCCTGATTACCATCCTCTCCTGGGTCTCCTTCTGGATCAACTACGATGCATCGGCTGCCAGAGTGGCCCTGGGTAGGATCGCCTCGCCTATGCTCAACAGGGACCCGAAGCGAAATGATAACAGACCATGAAAAATAACATTTAACATAAATTAATCCTTTTGTACTTCAACCTAAATCTTTGCATTATTGTGTTTATAATGAGCCTGACGTGTTGACTCTATTTTCCCTAGCATTTACTTTTTTTTTCATTAGCTCTAAGCATGTGAGTGATAGCAGTGTGTGATAGGCTGCCTGGCTAAATGTCTGTTTTTCAGAGATGACTATATGCATGACTCATGCAGAGCGAGAAGCGCTGCAGCCTGACCTTGAAGTATGCTGTCTTTCTCCCTGCCTGTCTGTCTGACAGAGCCTCTCAGTGGCCAAAAATCCCCATTTATCAGCCACATCACTGCTAGATACAAGGTGGCATCACCTGGTTAAATGCAACTTAATGTTTTTATACCAGCACAGGCAGGTTAGCGACTGAGATGTAGCTGCTGGGAGGGTGGTTTTTAAGATGTGCCCGTGTGCTCTCAGCATCCTGAGAATGTGCAGCGAGTGAGTGCAGCCAGTGAAAGCTGAGGCTCCATGCTACACTGCTGCTGCTGGCTACTGGGTTATTTATAATACGTGTGAATCTGACCAAATGCAGATTGTGCAGGCAGATGAGTAATGTTTCAAACACAATATGTGTGTTTCAAAAAAAAAAAAAGGAAAGAAAGCAGGTGAATTGTTCTGTGACTAAAGGCAGATGTTTAGAGTGGCAATGTGAAGCTCTTCATATTGATGTGTTGTGTCCATATGGATACATGGTTGCTCATAACCTGTCTTACCTAACTATCTTATCAAACACACACATTTTTAGTCTCAGGAGGTTTTGATGGGCATTTTTATCCATATGGGGTCACATTCTTTCAGGCGTGTCTGTTTGATATAATTAGATACACATACACGAGCACATGCTTGAGATTTTCACCTGATCTCAGTTATTTAGATTTTGTGCAAAATATTGAAGCGAGACATCTGTTATTTTTCTCATAAATTACTAACTCGAAAACATTTTTTACTCAAATGAATTATATGTTTATTAGCTAGTGCTGTTTGTCCTTCTGAAATGAAACTGATAGATCAATATTCCACCTTAAAGCTACATACTTTCAGCTTTTGATTATCACGCTTTAGCTTCATCCTCTCACTCAAGTATTATCACTTCTGAGGTTAAAATTTTGCAGTGGCTAAAAAACTAATGTTCCTTCAAAGGGGCACTTTCAAGTCCAAGATTTGGATAAAGCAGGTGTAGAAAGTGTGGACAAATCTGCTTGTGGCTCTGGGGGGAATAGTTACAAGCTCATCAAATGTTAGAGAATTAATTGTCTGAATATCCAGAGCATCATGGACATAGTTTTTGAGATTTCTCAGTTTGAATCAACCTGATGGGCACGCAGGCTATTCCATCTCAAGAACTGTGATGTTGTTTATGCAAAAAATTCAGCGTCACTTGTCTTAAACTGACCTCATTCACAGGAAACATGGTGGCATCAAATAACCACAACATGACTCTCTAAACGTGTGACTCTGCTGATCTCCAGGAATCACCACGGTGCTGACCATGACCACAATCAACACCCACTTGCGAGAGACACTCCCTAAGATCCCCTACGTGAAGGCTATTGACATGTACCTGATGGGCTGCTTTGTGTTCGTCTTCCTGGCCCTGCTGGAGTATGCTTTCGTCAACTACATCTTCTTTGGCCAGGGTCCCCAGCGTCAGAAGAAGGCAGCTGAGAAAGCAGCTACAGCCAATAATGAAAAGCTGAGACCCGACCCCAACAAGGTACATGTGTCAGATAACCTCTTCTATGTGTATCTGTACTGTCTGTTAATATGTGTGTTTGTTTCTGTGGGTGCAGTTGACTTCTTCTCCTCTCAAGGCCAATGTGATGCTGTGATCAATGCTTGATGTCCTGTACCAGCACTCTTTACTCCTGCTCTAGCTCTCCATTTTTCACTGGTTTAGCCTTGTGTATCAACGCTATTACCCAGACTAAGATCGGAACGAGTGAATGCAGAAGCAATGACTGGTTTTTAAATACTTTATCCTCACATTTCTGTGTCTCCCAAAGGACAAAGCGCCCTGGAAAATCATTGGCCGTGGCGCCAAAGCCGTCTCCTTTAATCTAATTCAGCTGCTAAAGTTAGAAAGAACAACAGCAGCACTAAAACAAAAGGATAATGAATAAAACACCCTTTCCTTCTGAGTGTGGCAAGCTACGATTTCCCCGAAGTAACAGTGCTGATTTTGTATGCTTGCAGTGGCTGGTGGGAAATGTAGTTCAGAGAGATGATGCTCTGTATGCCAGAATGAAACAGAGGGAAATTGACGCATATGACTCGATGTGGGATCCCATCTTTGTGGACGATGCTGCATTAGGACTAGGCGATCAAAGAAATAAGGTACTGGAGGTTTTGAAAGTCAAAACTAACAATGTCATCAATCTGAATCAATCCAGATCAGAGGAAAATGCTGTAATCCTTGTGCATTTCTTTGATTTTTATAGATTTTTAAGGCAACCTTGATCATCACTCCCACCATTGTGTTTTTTCTCTCTCTTGGTTTGCTCTTCATGCATTTTCCTGACAAACGTGGCTGAGCAGCTTCATTTCTGCAGGCATTGATTTAATCTTAGCTCTAGCTGTACATCTGAATTGATGGGAAATGACAAACACTCATAGCTTCTCTTAAGATAATATAATTAAGATACAAATATTGTACAATCTCTGAGGCAATTGATAAATCTCTGAAAACTAAGTGAAGCAAAAGAAAAAAGAAAAAGAAGAATCATCGTCAGATTAGAGAAAGAAATCATTTGCAGTTTGATGAATAGCACCAAATGAGTGGCTACACTTCAAAGTGACTTACAAAAAAGATGTTAATAAAAAGAAAAGAAAAAATACATCAAGCTGATTTATGCAGCAGGACGGGATTTGGATTTTAGGGATGTTTTTTCTCAGAAGTCAGGCTATGGATGAAGAAATGTTGATCTGAATTCACTTCCACAACGTCTCTCCCGACCCGCCCTGAACCTTTTAGCCACTCCTCCATCTTTGCAAAGTCCTTACTATTTCTCTCAACCTTCTCCTGCCACATTTTTTGTTCTACCTTTGCTTTCTCTTTATTTTTTATTGAGTTTGTCTTGTGAATCGGCAGAATTTTAACCACACTGGTTGAAATTCTGAGATGGCAATGAAGGTTTCTCCATGAGAATTAGTTTGTGGAGTGCATTGTGCTCCTTCAGGAATGTTATCTCATAGTCTTGTGGCTGTATTATCACTCAGATATGACTGACAGATGATGAATAATCTGTTCATTGCTTTGAAAGTGCTTAGAATTTTTTCTTCACTGTAAGTAACAGTTTTTATTCATTTGCATTACTCATTTTAGCACATCATCAGTATTTTTACTTACTCAATTGCTTAATTATTATTACAACTAATTTAGCTTTTAATAATAAATTGATCAGATTTAGTTTCAATCACATTCCCTTTCCCCTTCCAGTAACTTTTCATGGCTCCACCTGTTTTTGCACCTTCATACAGATGACTCCCGACGACAACATCCTGTTCAGTGCCATGGAGATGAAGAATGAGATGGGCGGTGCCGGGGATCTGTCCCGGGGCCTGGGAGCACCCGGAGACCCCCGCAACACCATGCTGGCCTACGATAGCTCAACACTGCAGTACCGCAGAGCAGCCATGGCCCGCCAGAACTATGGCCACAGCGCCTTGGAGCGCCATGCCCAGAAGAAGTCGCGCCTACGGAGACGGGCCTCCCAGCTCAAGGTGAACATCCCAGACCTGTCCGACGTGAACTCTATCGATAAGTGGTCCAGGATGATCTTCCCCACTGTCTTCTCCTTCTTCAACGTGGTCTACTGGCTCTACTACGTCCATTAAACCTGACGGAGTTCGGTGGCCGGCTTGCGTCGGGCATGTGAAGAAGGAGGAAGCGGGATAGGGTGGGGAGGGAGAGAGGGGATTTAAGGGAGAAGGGAGGGGGGGTCAAGAAAGAGAGAAGATGTGAGAGAGAGAATGTGTGATGAAAACATTGCGCTGACTTTTTTAGCTGGTTCGTTTTAGACAATGTGAGGAGAATGCAAAGACTTTTAGATGGACTGCAGCAGCACCCATTTCAGTCAGCAGTGACTCTTTTAGGATTTGGGAAACACCTTAAAATGACTGACAAGCACTCAAAAAAAAGAAGAGTGAATTTTAAACAGACAGTTATGGTGCCTGTTCCAGAATTTCAATATATCACTAATATTTGTCATTCGTAGCTTACTCTCTGTGGATCAAATATTTATGCTTGTGTTTGCATATACTTTAAGGATTTCTTTTGTTTAGTATCTATTTACTTCGTAGCCGAGCTGTCTGCATCCAGGAAAGCTTTATAAATGATTTTAAAGGAATCATCTTGATAGTCTATTTTCCTATAATTACTGTATATCAAAAACATCCTTTAAAAGCATGCTTATGTTTGATTTCATTTGCATCTCAGTCATGATGATGATGGGCTGCAAAGCATTTTAGTCTTACTAGTTGAGATTTTTCTGTCAGTTCAAGTTTGCAGCTTTGGCTTGAGCATGGCCCACCTGGGCGGATGGTGTGAGCATCACTGGGAGGCAACAAGTGGACAGCAAGGAGCGCACTCTTCTCGCAACAGCAGTGTGGGATTTTAATGATGCCATTTCGAAAAAGAAAACATGTCCCCCTCTTGTCAAAGGTCACATATTATCTGGTGAAAGAGCAGAACTGTGGACGCCGATGCTTTTGCTGGGTTTATTATTTGCTTTTGCTGCGCTGACAGAGTCAAGTCCATTTATCCGTGTGTACTTTTTCTTTGTTTAAAAGGACATTTAACTCTGTACTTTTTACCATCATGCAAGGAGCTTCAGAGCCTGAGAGTGGCTTTAATGCAACAGAAGCTGGTGTAAGAACTTTCCTGATGAACTGAGTTTCATTGCAACCAGAGTTGCTGCATAAATATGGCAATCCACAATCATCATTATCAGTAGAATTGAATGATAGAAGTATGATGCGTTCCATTGTGATTAGGTTTCTGTTTTGAAAAACTGTAGATAAACATAAATCATGTTTAAAGAAAAAGAGATGATTCATTTTTATAAATCAATACTCACATTATTGTGTAAATACTATGGATTTATTCTATTTAAATGGGTCTTTGTTGTTGTTTTTGCAGTTTAATTACAGCTCAAATGTTCCATTCAGTCAAGAAAAAAAAGAAAAAAAGAAAAGGGCAATTTAACTTAGGAAAAATTAAACACAATTTACAACTTTGCTGACTGTACCTTTGGGACTTTTCTCTCTTTTTTTTTCTTCTTTTTTTTTTTAATGGACTCTAAAAGCATCTACTTGCTGAAACTAAAGCACTTCCAGACACCAGTGACTTTTGGGTCAACGTTTTGCTTTCCAGAAACGACTTAACAAGGACCCCACTATCCAGGCATTGAAGTCAGGCATATTTTGTACAAAGTTTCTGTAAATTCCAATTGTAATATTTCATAATGACTGTAAATATCTTGTGTAATGATTGTCGGCAATTATGAAGATGTATCTAAATTCAATTAAAACTCAATTCAGTCTATCACTTCAATAACAGAGTACATGGGTGACAGTTTTATGTGTCCTGCATGAATGTGAGGCTGACTGCTGACTGGTGAGCTGATGTCTGATTGAGTGTCCGAATGAGCGAGCGAACAACTAACCCCAACACAGGGAATGGGTAGGCAAGCGAAAGAGGCAAATGTAGGGGTGAGCAGAGATGTAAGCGCTGCAGCTGGGGACTATTGGCTGCATAATGGATGGAGAAGCAGAGGAGCTGGAGCGAAAGGCGGCAGTGGTGGTCTGGGCTGACTGCAATGGGCTCGGCTGGGGTTTGAGCAGGGCTGAGCTCAACCTCCCGGCCTCAGGGGACATTAACGAAGAGAGCCAGAGATATGGAGGCACTCTTTGGATTCGACTGTGGCCCTCTGGCTGCAGGGGCCAGAGCGCCTGTTATAAAAAAAAAAGAAAAAAAGACAGAGTGAAAAACACAGAGAAGGATCCGTCCATGCCTCAACCTCTAACTGTATCCTCCAGTCACTCTGCAAACTGACTGCACTCTACACTATGCTACACTTCCTGACCTGACCACATAAATGAATGCTAGTGAATATTTGATAGCATAAAACACAGAATGTTTAATATTTAAAAAGTGATTTTGTTCTAGCAGAAACTAATGTGGAGCTAATGTTTGATTTTCAACATGGGGGACCAAAAGAACACAATGACATACCAACTTCAAAAATGCCTGATAACTTTATGAATTAAAAATAAGGATCCAGGATTTAGAGTTTGTTTCAAGGCTCAAATAAAATGAAATCTAAAATATACTGAGGATGTCATTGCAGGAACATGCAGATGAGAGACTGCTTATGTTAGAGTGTTTTAAAGCTGTAGTTTGTTGACTGTGCCTGTGTGTGCGTATATGTGTGTTTGTATGATGCACCTGGGAGTAAAAAGTCTGAGTACAAAACTACCTAAAAAGGCAATTTGGTGTAAAATCTGATGTAACGTGACATAACCTTGTTCTTCCATGCACTGGTTAAAATCAACTCTGCATCGCTACATAACAGATGTATTACCTCACTACAGTAGACAGATGGTTTGGGCTAAATTGGCCTTTTTCTTTCTCTTTCTCTTTGACTCATCTCAAAAGGGGCATTAGTGTTGACATGTAAAAAGAGGAGGGGAGGCAGATGCTTCCTGCTTTGTAGTGTTTCCGTGTCACTGGCGTAATTAGCAATGCACAGACCTCTGCTCTGTGGAGTCATGTGTATGCACGTGTTTAAGTTCCAAGAGGGTGTTTTAGACGTGTGTGTGTGGAGTCACAGCTGCGCCACTGTGAAGTTGGCAATCAAACCAAGAGCTGACTGGGATGGGTGAGAGGGTGAGTCTGACACACTTGCATCACGCCACTCCCTATACACATATGTGATGGAAAAACAGATTTAGCTGCACAGGAGAGAGGAACCCTGTTGTGTCATCTGTTCAAGGATAAAACAATAAAACTTACCATTTAAAATGATAATCAATAAATCAGCCATTGTTCATGAATTGCCTTCATAAAAAGAGACGAAAAAGGTCTAATCATATCTGAGTTCTGCCGGGGGCATATAGTTTCACTGCTGACATGACAAACATGTCTGAATCTTTGATTAAAGCACAACAAATGTCTGATCTGGTAGAAATTGGACCTTTTATAAACAGGTTTGGCTGCCTGCTTTGGAAAAGAAAACATATGTCAACATGAGGAAGTGGAAAGCATCCTACATGCATGCCATCTGTGCAAGAAGCTGCTTTGTTGAAGTCCATCAAACAGTCTTGCACACATGCATGAAAACATTTTCACTCACCCAGTTTTGAATAATTAACGTGATTAAACGCTCAGCTCTCAACATGAAAATAATGCTGACATCTAGCCTCCTTTTAAAACAACAGAGGCAAACAGAATTTCTTGCATGTAACAATAAAGTAAAGACCTTTATTATTGTTTTTTTCCATCTTTGTGGCAACCAATGGGATTGCAAAGTCTTTAAAAGCCGTGGCCTGTATTCACACATAGGAAGTGTATGCACGCCTTGTATTTGCCCTGAGCAGACTGCTCAGTGTTTTGTTGTCACTTTAAATCTCTTTATGATCCACTGCACCAATTTTTCTGCAATGCAAAAATTAGATTGACATCTGATTCCAGGGCTTTTTCCTGTATGACATTATTTTATTTTATTTTATTTTATTTTATTTTATTTTATTTTATTTTATTTTATTTTATTTTATTTTATTTTATT
>JAOXYM010000007.1:24075099-24100853 GCA_028567055.1 Leptatherina wallacei | reverse complement strand
TTATTTTATTTTATTTTATTTTATTTTATTTTATTTTATTTTATTTTATTTTATTTTGTTTTGTTTTGTTTTGTTTTGTTTTATTGTATTTTGAGCAAGGGAAGGGAAGGGAAGTTTATTTGTATAGCACATTTAATGTACTTCAAAGTGCCTTATATAAGACATTAAAAGCAATACAGCAGGTTGCAGAAGACGCATTAAAAGTACATTTAAAAACTAACTTTAAAAAGAAATAAAATAAAGATAGAAAATTCAAATGAAATAAGAAAAATGCAAGAAATTTATTTCACATGAGAACAGACTTGTGATTCACTCAGCACTGTCATGAAAATCATCTGAATCATTTCAGCATTCTCTGTTACATTTAGTGTAATTAGGCGGCTTATTTCCTCTAATAGCTCCAGAAGAAGGAATGCAAACACACCTGTCAATGCAAGGGGCGGACTCAGAAGAGGTGTGCTGTCACTTGCTTTAACATAGGCCTCACACACTCACAGAGAATCACTGTGGGAGAGAATGTCCTCGAGGAGAGTCCCTTTAACTTTTGTAAGGATGGAAAGTTGGTAACAACAGGGAAAAGAAAACAAACGCAAGAGCCATGACGTGGAGGACTCCTCTGGCTCTGATAAGGGAGTCTCTGCGAGGTCAGAGGGCACGGGAGAGGGACCTCCGCAACTTGGTGTCCAATCTGCCTTACGAGGGACTGGAGAAGAGGAAACAACCCAATCGCTTCTTCCCATCAAATGCCATCAAAACCACCAAATACACGCTTCTGTTGTTCATCCCCATGAACCTTTTTGAGCAGTTTCACCGTCTGGCCAATATTTATTTCGTGGGTTTGGCCATTCTGAATTTCATCCCTGTAGTGAATGCCTTCCAGCCTGAGGTAGCTCTGATCCCCATCTGTGTCATCTTATGTCTGACGGCCCTGAAGGATGCCTGGGAGGACTTCAGGAGGTACCAGTCGGACAGGAAGCTCAACAACACTCCATGTTTCATCTACAGCAGGTATTTGACTGGGAGACTTTCCTGTTCTGAATGTAGAGTGTTGTGCTGTTCATGCATGATGTGACGGGTGTAAACTAAAATGGTTAACAGCACCTCCACATCTGTTTATGATTCGTATCTTGCTGTGTGTGTAGATCTGTGTGATTGTGTGCTACATGTGTGTTTGTGTTTTACATCCTCTGCCTTTCAGCCCCCCGTGGGAATTTCTGACTTAGAAATAGCGAATGTGTGGGAGATTATTCCTCTTTTGAAGAGCTTCACAACAATATCTCTCACCATCACATTGCGCACATTTGATGAAATCCTCATCTGGGTATTGCGTCAGCACAGACAGTAAGGTTAGCCGTTATCTATTTTTGAATTACTGGTGAAAAATGAATAATTCACAAAGGAGGATAAACACTGTCATTTTCAGCCCTTTTATTGTACAGTGGGACAACGAGGAGGGGATGTGGATTTTCTGTGGATGTGAAAATGAAAACAGCACCTACAATGATAAATCCTCAACCTCTGGAGGATTTGTCGTTAACCAGTAACTTAAGAAGCTTCAGATGGGGGTAAAAGCTGAGAGCGTGTGTGTGTTTATAAATGACGGTGTGCTTATGTTTGTGTGAGTTGGGATAGGGCCCAGGTGGCCTGAAGTGTGGACACTCATCGCAGCATTTTGAACACTTCAGAGAGCACGTTAGCCCCTCTGGGCCTGTGAGGAGACACTAGTCGCCTCTGCCTCATGCAATCACATATCTAATGGTTAAATCTGGGCAACCAGCTTCCTGTGGGTTTCTCAGTTCTTGCTGGGTGGGGATGCTAAACCTTCATTTTGGGCTTGTAAGGATTAAAACAGAATCGACAGGCTTTGAAGTATACAATTAGTTCCTGAAGAAGCTCAGGAATAAATTTTAGGCCTGCACTCTTCTATCTTGAAGCTCATCTCTCTGACAGCAGTCGGGAAAAGTAGTTTCAACCCAGATGGAGAAAGAGGGCAGTTAAATTGGTCAGCCAGTCTTGCATGTAAAGGCCCATGTGGAATGCAGTCGGATGAGAGTGATTTAACTTTATTCATCAAACCTTCTCAGGTGCATGTCTGTATTTCCCATCACCTCTTTTGTTTTCACAGAGGTGTGAAGTGTCTGTATTTAAGCATGGCAGACCTTATCTTCTGGGACATTCTTGTTATCTTGTCTCTTTATCAAACACATGTCAATCCGCTTCCACTCAAACACACCGGCGGTCAGATTGTGGCGTTTAAATGGAACTGCTGTTCTTGTTTTGTCAAACTTGTCGAGTGATATTGTCTGCTCACTGTGAATATTGACAACCAGTCACCACACCTCACAAGCTTTTCTTCTGTACTTTCTGTATTGTTTGAAAAACAAAATATAATTTTCTCATTGAATGAATGACACACCTGGAATTTGTTAAACTCACTGTCAATGTAAAAATGTCCCTTTACCTATCAGGAGTTTCTGTTAATAACGACTTCTCGCGACGTTAAATCACAGACACCACTTAGTAAAATGAACCAAAACATCATCTAATGGGAAACTTGATGAACAGGAATTTCAACTTTATGAAGATGAAGTATTTCTTTTTGCTCAGACTGACTTAAAACCTTGAATTTAACACATTTCAACACAGTCCAGAAAACAGTTTTTATTTTCTAGAGACTAAGTAAATGTAAAACCTCAATGTTTCTTTGACAAAAACAACTGGACGTGCTCTCAGTTTTTGAAATATGCAAAGATAATTTGATTTTGGCATTAGCTTGAAATTTAGTTTTCAGAGTAGAAAGTGGTGGCAGATTTCTCTCCTGGTTCTCCAAGGAGGAAATTAACATTTAGTCCAAAAAACGGAATATTTGAAAAGTATTTCTCTTAATGAGATTACCTGTATGAATTAAGAGGGTTTCAATTCATTCTCAGTGACGTAATGTACTTCGTGCAAGGTCAGAACATGTGTCCCAACTTTGAAAAGTGGCTCTTTAATAACAAGAATAAGACTGACGCAAAGAACATATAAATGAAAAAGTGTTGTTAAAACTTACTAAAAATACATAAACCTCCCCTCCTGGCTTTGTTTGGAGTGAGGTGTGGTGTTAAGCGGCAGCTACCAGATCAGGTCCTACATGCAGGACAGCATACCTGCAGCTCTCTGTCACTAACAGTTGGCCAGCTTGACGTGCAACGTATAACCATAATGCACGAAGCTCTCTGAGAAGTCTGGGAACAGCCTCAGTTCAAAGAACGTGGCGTGTTTTCCTTGTCTAAACACCTCCTCTGAAAGATTCCTCATTCAAAAGCAAAACAAACTCATCCATCCAAAAACAACAGCACTTACTTCTTTTAAGCTTGTGTTGTCTATTTCTGAACTAATGTAGGAAATGGGATTTGTTTTTTTTCTTAACAATTATGAAGTGAATCAATTATATTTCATAAGCATGCCAACCATAATGCAAATTTTGCAGTTTGTAAATGTGACTAAATTCATTCAAAAATCACCCAGGAGTGTGATTGTTGATGTCTGGTTGCAGGAAGGAGAAGCAGTTCATGGAGAGACACTGGAAAGATGTGCGAGTGGGAGATTTTGTGAAGGTGATGTGGAATGAGATCGTCCCTGCAGACCTTCTTCTCCTCTACACATCAGATCCCAAAGGTGTTTGCCATATAGAGACGGCCAACTTGGATGGAGAGACCAACCTGAAGCAGAGAAGGGTTGTGTCTGGACTCTGTGTTTCGGTGAGGGATTGAGGATAATTCATAACTGCTCTTTTCATAGGGTTTTGTCTCCTTCCCCTCTGTCCTGCCTCACGTCTCTCTCCCTTCTTCTCCTCCTCCGCCTCCTTGTGTTTGACATTTGATTATTTTTAGCAGAACACAGGTAATGTGTCCTGACATAACTTACTGTAAGTCCAGGTTATCATTATCTGTCAAAGTGAATGATGAAAGGTGGAAAAACACACGAGGTGATCTAAATACTTTCAAGTATATATCTGGGTTAGAGTTGTCTTTCCGGAGTGCAGAAATTGTCACGAAATTCTTGAAGTACAGGTTAAGTTGCATGTGAAAAGTTTCCATTCATACAGTAATGATGTCATGTCTCTTCTCATTTACCAGGAACCGGAATTTGAACCAGAGAGCTTCAATGGCACTGTGGTGTGTGAAAAGCCCAACAACAACCTGAACCATTTCAAATGTTACGTGTGAGTATCAAAGCTCATATGGATCCCTCAAAACAATTTCTCAGAGCCATTACGAGCAACCCAGCAAAACTAATTCCAAGCCACTCGCTGGACTTTCCGATGTTAGCAGACGCATTATTGGGCTGTAATAGAAAATAATCGATTTCCTCAGGCACCACAGCTCTAACTGACAGTCTGCCCTTGCAGCTCAGCTAAGACCATAAAGCAGAAAAATGCTAATGGGTAGATGTAAGCAATAATGAATATCTAACAAGATCTGACAGTAAAGGTTTCTCACTTTCTCCTGCTGCAGAGAGAAACCCAATAAGGAGAAGGTGGGAGCTGGGATTGAGAGTCTACTGCTGCGAGGTTGCACAGTGAGAAACACAGACCATGCTGTTGGCTTTGTGGTGTATGCAGGTATTTACTCAGCTGGTTTACTGCTTTAACCTTGAGTCTCTAAAGAGATATATATATATATATATATATATATGGACATAATGTCTGATAATGTCTGTGTATCCACACAAGCAAACCATAAACAAACACTGATCGGTCAAAATAGAAGTTACATTAAGCAGGTAAAGAAACTGGAGTTAAATCTAAATGTTTCATACAACGCATTGTATCAGTTATGCCCACAAAACATAGTTCACAACTTTAAAAAATATACAATGTGCTCTTTAATTATTTGCTTAATGCTGTGACCTGGATTTTTTATTTTTATTTTTCATACATGAGCTTTTCACTCATTATCAACCAAATTATAAAATAAACATTTCACATTTAAAATTTAAAAATTTTCCGCAAACTGAATATAGTTGGTGTTTCTTTCATTACACTCCAAGAAATATTGTAAGTTCTAAATCTAGGCTCTTTATCTATCTATTCATGCCCTTTTCCAAATGTTTACCTCTGAACGGTGGAGCTTTATGGAAAATTTCAAACATGCTACAAGTATTAGCAAGCTAACAAGCTAATATCATCAGTGCTGACTGGATATTGTGTCAGGTATGAATATTTTTCATCAGTATAAGACACAAAACTGATTAGGCTGATGATAATGCTAGAAGCTTATCATTAAGATGGCAATAAATGTGCCATATATTTGGAGGAATAAATGTCAGTATTTCCAATCTGTCTACTTAGTTTTTGAGAAAATACATGGGAAAGGTGGAGAGTAGCTAATAATAGTCTGCCCTATAAAGCTTCTTCATGAATTATTACACGTTAACTCTTGTTGATGCCATGATAAATCAGAAATCTCCAGGATATGGGATATGACCTCTTTTTTTTTTATCCTTGTACTAACTGACTCAGCATTAGCCCAATCTTTGAGGTATGATATTGATTTCCTTTGCTGTTCACTGAGCACCTTCTCCTCCAAACTTTAAGGCCACGAAACCAAGTCCATGCTCAACAATAACGGGCCAAGATACAAGCGCAGCAAACTAGAACGGAAGCTGAACACTGACGTCATTTTCTGCGTCATTCTCCTCTTCATCATGTGCCTCATTGGAGCAATAGGTCAGTAATGAATTGCATCACTTCAGCATAGAGTGACTACACAGACTGCCTCATTTCCATTCATGCAGGGACATAAAATTTTCAATTTGAAATAAAACTCACTTTGGCCATGGGCCCACATACTTGCTAAAGGAGAAGTGAGGGGAGAAGGTGTGGGGCCAAAACTTGTTTTAATGTATGGTTTACAGTCAATGTGATTAATCCTCCTGTCTTCACTCATGCAGGCCACTTCTTTTGGCTGGAGGCGCTGCCCAGTGTGCCCCCCTTCCTGGTCTCAGACAGCAATGGTCACTTGAACAGTCCCAGTCTGAGTAGCTTCTACATGTTCTTCACCATGATCATCCTGCTGCAGGTGTCTGACAGAGACTATCATGACTGTTTAGAAGGTGTTCTCATTCATTTCAAAGTCAATCTAATCTCCTTTCTTCTTGCCCCCTCTACTTCCTCCTCATTTCTCTCTGTCACCTTCCACCTTCTCCCCTCTTTTCTCTTTAATCTTGTTTTCTTTCCACCATCTCTCCTGAACTCAACATCTCCCTTCTTTGTAGATCCTTATTCCTATCTCTCTCTACGTATCCATTGAGATGGTTAAGATTGGTCAGATCTTCTTCATCACGAATGACATTGACCTGTACGATGAGGACACAGACAGCCGCGTGCAGTGCAAGGCTTTGAACATCACAGAGGACTTGGGACAGGTTGAATACATCTTCTCAGACAAGACGGGAACCCTCACTGAGAACAAGATGGTTTTTCGGCGATGCTCTATCGTGGGTATCGAGTATCCACACAAAGAGAACGGTAAACTTTTACAATGAGATATTTACTATCAAGCATTTGCTGTACCTTTCACTGTTTTTTATACTTACCCTTTGGAATATTGATTAATAAAGTAGTTAATTAGTGTGTCTGAATAATTCAGACTACAGTGGATAATGATGAGTTACAGGCAAGAGAATGATTAGATCAAACGAGTCTGTCAGTTTGCATTCTGATCACTTTCTTCATGAGTAGTTTTTAATTAACACTTAACCAGCTGCTGAGCAGCACTAGTGATGACTCATTAATAATTCATTACTCAATCATTGGTTACATGTTTTTGTGCAAACCTCTACTAAAGTAACAAATAATACTCAGCTGTGCAGTCCCTCATTAGTTCATGGTTGCCAGAGCTATATCCCCTTTTGTGCCTCCCACCCCTCATGTATTACAAAGTATTACAATAATAGATATGAAGTGAAATATTCACTCCCTAGTTTACCCCCAGTTTACTAAAGCAAACTTTATCACCATTGTTGCTCCAGTGATCATAATGTGAGTTTGCTTGACAGTTTTCACCTTGATTTTAATTTAATATTTTTATATTCATAGTGTTGCAGTCCTACAAGTAGGCTACTGAGGTAAAAAAAAAAAAAAAAAACACAATAAAAAGTACAATATTAAAGGGGAATTTTTAAGGGAAATTTCAGAAACATAATAATATGTTTTTCATGAATTTCTAGAGTAAATGTCTGCTGTGAAAAAAACTTATTTCTCACCTGTTCACTTGTCTTGCATTTCCTGGTTGGCACTGAATGAACTTAATTTCAACTTGTGCTGTTTGAGGTTCTTTTAATATTAGTATACTTTTTCCAATAGACCTTTGTGTTCAAATTAAAGAGTGAAAGGAGACACCATTATACTTCCACCTGAGCAGGACTTGATCTGACACGGAGCACACACAATACAAGCTACATAAGTGTTTTTTTGGGGGTGATTTGCAGCCATCCGCCTAGCTGTTCTTGATGAGCCAGAAACAGAGGAAGAGGTCATCTTCAATCAGCCTCTGCAACCCCCGCAGACCAGCTGGTCCCTGGATGCTGAGGACAGTAACCCTGTAGACATACAACACCATCGCAGCCGACGAAGAAGCAAAGTGGCAGCAATTGCCCAGAGCAATGTGGCCTTCAGCAGTCCGCTGGTATGATGATCACTCAGTCAATAAGAAAAATACATAATTAAGAATGGAGATGTCTGAATATGACTTTAAATCAAATATTGTTGTGATTTTATAGTTAACATGGATAAAGCTGCAACCTCGTGCAAAATGGGGGATGGGTGCTCTATTTTCTTGTCTCACTACTAATCACAATCTGCTTCCTTCATCATCTGCTCTAACCAAACATACACTGGGAATAGTGCAGGACATAACCCAAAATGACTCCTAGTCTATCCTAGCGCTGGAAACCAATCCATGTGAAGCTGATTTTGGTTGGAACATCTTCGAGCCTTTCTGTATGCAAGCACCTCTGCTTTTAAATGGTTGAAATTAAAGATTTTTGACCACTGATCAGTTTCTGAATAAGAATATCCCTCCTGAAACACATTTCAGATCTGCATCTACATTAAGGAAAACCTTAAACTACCATTTTACCTGAATCTGAGCCATCCATTTAATCAAAAAGCCCCACGGTCCCCGTCCTTGCTGCAGATGGCCGAGCTGCTAGGTTTCAGTGATGAGCACATTTATTTTGGCTCAGCTTTGCTACTGTGTCTGTGACAGGACATATGGTCACACTGAGTACTATTTGGCACGGACCAGACATTACATCGACTGTAAACGTGCACTATAGATTAGTCATCGCTGTTTTGATATACCGTACAGTATCTCGGGGCCTATTTTTGTCTACAGGGCAAAGAGCAGGAGCCTGGAGAAACAGCCTGAGACAGAAAAAGTCAGCACTGTGTCCATTTTTACTCTTCCTCATGCTGTGTCTCTAGCAGACCAGAAATCCTGTATGAAAATAGATTTCCTTCCTCATCCTGTCATCCTTCTTGCAATCCTTCCTCATATACGGACAAGCAAAACTGGATGGAAAGTTTAAAAGTCAAAAACTTGCATTAATCCCCTTAAGTCAAATAAGAGAAGACTGATGTAAGCGAGACACTTTATCAACACCCATTCTATTTCTAATTAACAAACTGATTAATTTTTGCTGTACCAGGAAACTGAGGTGATTCCAGACAACAAGCTGCTTCAGCAGATTTGCAAGGCACAGAGCGGCAGCAGCCGAAAGATAGATCCTTACCAGGACTTCTTTCTAGCTCTCGCCATTTGCAACACTGTGGTGGTTTCCATGGCAACAGCTCAGAGACGGAGGGTAAGTTTACAACAACGGTGAATGTAAAAGGGAGACAGAGGGGGAAAAAGTGGGTGAAAAATGTATCCTCTTTAAACTCCGTTATTCAGAATCTTAAATGTGAAGAAAATATAATGGATTCATTTTCTTAAACATATAATTTTTTATATAAACAGTTATTTAGTTGTGATACTGAAGGAAAACTCAGCAACAGATATACAAAAAAGTTTGAACTCTTCTTATCCATCTCACAAATATCTGATATTTGTTAGCTTAAAACTTTTTCTTCATCATTGTACTGAAATTGTCACATGATAAAGGAATGTTTTATTAAGAGGCAGGCAGAGTAGGTTTTAATTTGAGCTTTTGCTGTTTCCGACTGTGTTGTCCTAAGGCCTGGCAGATGGCAGAAATCTGTTTTCCCCATTGAGTTTGTAATTAAAGGTAAATGCATAAATAGAGGCAGTATACAAATGAATCATAGAGTTGAAATTAGGAATTTGCTGCATAATGAAATATGGAAAGTTTTTTCACTGAGCATTACATTTTTTTTTTTTTTTTCAGGTTAGTGTGTCTCCACACACCTGCCAGACAAATAACCCTTTGGACTCTTTGTCCAATCTGGTAAAGAAAGCGGGCTCTGCCCTTGCTTTCTGCCGGCCCAAGCCCAAGAGGAACCGTACTTCCTCAGAGGACCCAGTTACAGAGTCTGTGAATATGGAAGGGAGTGTAAACACCAACAGCCTCCAAACATGCTCGCTCCATCCTCTGCCCCAGTGTGAGGGGCATGCAACAGTGTTAGATGATCTGTGCTATGAAGCAGAGAGTCCAGACGAGGCAGCCTTGGTGTACGCAGCCAGAGCATATGGCTTCACCCTGCTGGCTCGCACCCCTGACAGCGTGACGGTGAGACTCCCGTCTGGGGAGGATTTGGTGTTTGAGGTGCTGGACACCTTGAGTTTTGACTCCAACAGGAAGAGGATGTCAGTTGTGGTGCGACACCCAGTCACCAAGGAGTGTGTGCTCTACTCTAAAGGTGCAGACTATTCCATCATGGAACTACTTGGAACACCATATGCAGGTAAACCAGGTGAATCAGCATCTAGACAGAAACTGAGATAGTACAGGCCATTTTATAATTCGTACTGTATAAATATATGTGTATTGATTCATTACCAGAGCATCTCAGCGGGACTCAGAAAAACATTGCAGCTGATACTCAATATCAGCTTGACTGCTATGCTAAAGACGGCCTTCGTACACTGTGCATCACAAAGAAGGTAAAAAATGATCTATAGTGATGAACGACAGCATTTTCTTCTTACTGAACGAGAGCCCTTTGGTTTGATTTATTTCCTCATGTATCACAGGTCGTATGTGACAAAGTGTATGAAAGATGGTTAGTGGACAGAAAGAGAGCTCTGGCTGCTATAGACAACAGAGAGCAACTAATCATGGACACTGCTGTGCAGATGGAGACAGACCTCACCCTTCTCGGTAACACCTCGGCCCACTCCTTCATGACATTTGAAAGGCATATCTGTGCGATGATATCTGTGTGTGCATGATGCCTGTCTGAGGATGCATGTCCATTTACAGGGGCAACAGGCATTGAGGACCGTCTGCAGGAGAATGTCCCAGACACTATTGTGGCACTGCGGGAGGCAGGGATCCAGGTGTGGGTGCTGACAGGTGACAAGCCAGAGACAGCTGTCAACATTGGTTATGCCTGCAGGCTACTGGAGGAGGAAGACCTGGTGATTAACATGAGCTGCAAAAACAAGGTGAGGAAGCTGCTGGTTGCCTTACAGATCATCAGTTGGATGGCGATAGATCTGCTGAATTTTCTGAATTAAAGCAATATTTGAGAAGATGACGATGTGAAAAAAAAGACAGAAACACCAGCAAGGCCAAATTCCCAAGTTTATGGAAAAAAGAGAAAAATACAAAGTTAATGACAGCATTGATGACACATGAACAGTGGTGTGGAGGTTAACACCATCACCTCACTGCAAGAATGTTTCTGTGTTCAGTTATATGTTCTCCTTGTGGATTCTCTTCCAGTACTCCAACTTCCTCCCATAGTCCAAAAATCATCTCTGCTAGTTTCTGTTAGTTTAATTGGTGTTACTAAATTCTACCCCCTGCCCCCCCATGTGCTTGGGAAAAGCAGGTATAGCAAAAGGATGGATACCATCAATGGGAAGTATCTTCCTTCACGACAGTTCAGTTGTATTTATATAGCTCTACTTCACAACAAGTTATCACAAGACCTGTTTAAAATTTCAGTTCAATTCGCTGCCACCCAATTATAATCCATTTACATAAAATTAATTCTAAACTACATTAGACTAATCCGTTATAACAGTGTTCATTTAAAGGCAATTCATAAAAAATTGCCAAGCTCAGGAAACCAATGAATCAAACTGAATCTTTTCTTTGGTTCATTCCCCTCCTTAGCACGCACAAAGTGACAGTAGGTAAGAAAACTGTTGAACCTAGTTACAAGGCTATTTGACTAAAACAAGAGCAGGATCCAGGATAAGTGTCCATATAACACACTCCTAGCACCACCAGAGACAAAAAAAAGAAGTATTCTTCAAAACTACAAAGGATACAGCAATAAAAAACAGAGAAACATAAAAATGCACACATTAGAAAAATGTGAATTGATGAGGACCTGACCAATATTGTATTTATTTGCTCATTAAAAACCTAAACTAAATATTGCCCTTATTAAACATATTAAAGCAAAATGCTGTTTGTATTCACCACGTACAGCTTGTTTCAGAGGATGGCACCAACTCCTATAATGGTCATTCAGACCTAGTCATGTGTTTCCTAAGTGGTATCTTCAGGATGATTCAACTATCAACTTATCTTCCTTCTAATTTAAATGACTGAACCCTTTGACCACTTTTACATTTCAACTAAAGGTCAGATCCTCACATTTCCATCTGAGAAAGATAACGTGTTCAGTGAGGGGTCTGCCTCTCTGAGGTCATTAAAGATCTGGCAGCAGAGAGAAAAAACCCTCTATAACAACTTGACTCTGGCTTCTCATCCTGGCCTGAGATTGAAATTTCCTGTCAGCTCCACAGGATACACGTGGAACTTTCTGAACAGAAGGGGCTTCTGTCCCCACCCCACACTCATTAGTGACTGATGATGGATGGCATGAGACACCACCAACACAATTGCTAATGCTTTCATATCTAATTACCAGTCTAATATTCAACTGTCATGGGAAATACCCTTTAATGAACTTTTTTTTTAACAACTGTAACTGGATGACCGCTTGAGAGATGCACTCCCACAATCGCTGTCCTGAAAAGACTAATGAAATTTAGCCAGTGCTATGTTTTTTTTATTTTATTTTTTTTTAAGCATAGATATGATCCCCCCCCCCCCCTTTTTCCATTATGACAGTTTCCTTTTGGCTAAGTCTGAAGCTATTTAACACAACAGTGATGAGTCTAATGGGTCTACAGCCTGACTCAGCAGCAGAGTAATATTCTTTTATTTGTTGGCTCATCCTCTAATCTGTACTCTGTTAAAGAGCAATAGCCCCAGAATTTATTTCTTCCACATGGTTCTATTCTTATCAAATGCCTTAAAACTGAAGATTGTTAATTTATAGTCATTTAAAAAAAATCTGAATATCTTTACTGCTTAAGGATTGTATCGAGCACGTTATTGCAAACGAAAAGAAAAAAGAGAAAAATAGACAAAAACATTTTTTAGAGCAAACTGTTTCTACTACAGTTTGAAAATCTTTCTGTCAACAATGTTAACCATGACATCATCCTCAAACAAGCAGTTGTTGCTTTCCAGCTCACATGTACATCCATCCTGGACTGCACTCTGGAAGAAGTGAGAAGGTACAGCGAGGACCCTCGTAATGTGGACACCACCCCGAACATCTCTCTGGTGATTGATGGAGACACTCTGGCCATAGCGCTGTCGCCAGACCTGCAGGACCGGTTTGTAGACCTGGCAAAACGCTGCCGCTCAGTGCTCTGCTGTCGAGTTACTCCCTTGCAGAAGAGCAGAGTGGTGAAACTGATGAGGGAGAAACTTAAGATCATGACACTTGCTGTTGGTAAGAAAGTTCAATAAATGTCCAATCAGAACTGTTTGATTTATTCTTTGCCTAATTTGTCTGTTGTTGTTTTTTTATTAAATTATATACAAAACATCCAAAATGAATAAACTCTTTACAATTATAAAATCATAAAAGATCTGAATGCATTTCTGCAGGTTGTTGAAAGAGGCTTTAGTTCTCAAAAACAATAAGAAGAATTAAGAACAGCTGCAAATTTCTGTTGTTTTTAACCCTTCTTGAGTAGTGGATGATTAAAAATGGCAAGAAAAAAAACAGGCTTTTACCATTTTTGGATTAGAAAGATTCATTTTTAGCGTCCCAAAAGAAAAATAATTTTTTAGAAATGCATTGAAAATGATCATGAGTTCAACTTACAGTTACTTAACAAAATAGTATTGTGTTTGTGATCAAGCTGTTGCTCACACTGTGCTTTAAGGCGATGGTGCAAATGATGTCAACATGATCCAAGCAGCTGATATTGGCATTGGGATATCCGGCCAGGAAGGGATGCAGGTTGGAATTCACTTCTGTAGCTGGAAAAATGGATTGTCTTCCACTTTTATCACAACCTTGAACATATCACAACTCTTCTCTCTGATCTGCAGGCTGTCATGGCGAGTGATTTTGCTATATCTCGCTTCAAGCATCTGAAAAAACTTCTCCTGGTCCACGGACACTGGTGCTATACTCGACTGGCCAGCATGATCATTTATTTCTTCTACAAGAATGTGGTGAGCTTTCTTTCCAAACCTTGCTCCGTACATGAACCTTCTGCTCTGATTAATCATTTAGTCATCAACGATTTGATGTGCTTCTCAGGCCTACGTGAACCTGCTGTTCTGGTATCAGTTTTTCTGTGGATTCTCTGGAACTGCAATGATTGACTACTGGCTGATGATTTTCTTCAACCTTTTCTTCACCTCTGCACCCCCCATCATGTTTGGGATTGTGGACAAAGATGTCTCTGCAGAGATCCTGCTAGGAGTTCCTGAGCTATACAGAACTGGTCAGGGTGCAGGGGTCAGTAACAGAAAAGATCATTAATCTACAGACTCTGTAAAAATGACTAAAAATGGTTGTTGTATTTTTCTGTTCTTGCATTGTGTCTTTTCTTTAGGAGTATAACTTCTTAACTTTCTGGATTTCCATGCTGGATGCCTTTTACCAGAGTCTGGTGTGCTTCTTTATTCCATATTTGGTAAGAAAGAGTTTCAATAATTCATCTGTGATTATAAATTACATAGTGACATGCAATCAATCCCACCATAAGAAAAAATTATATTATTCTGACTTATTTCTTGTGCACTAATTGTACTGTATGACGATGAAACATTGGAACAACAAACACCAAAAGGAGCTGTTCATTTTCATCACATCTAAGACTTTTCCTAGATGTACATTGTACTTTTTCCTTAATAATCAACGATTTATGTAAAAAAAAGATGAAAAAAAACCTATACGAACAGGAGAAATGCTCTGAGCTAGAGTGTAATTGAATTCAAAAGTGGGAAAAGCTGAACATTTTTAAGAATCTTTTCTTTTAATCTGCTCCAGCATTCACGGATTGTGCTCTACGGGCAGCTTTAAAAAAAAAAATCAAAATGTAGGAAAATCTGTCTTGTCTCTCACAACTTGACTCTCTCAGCTAACAGTCTTACACTTTTTGTGCAAGAGGCCTCCAAATCACAGAACGCGCCAACTGCCTTGCAGACTCCAATACAAAAAGAGAGCAGTAATTTTACAGAAAACCAAATGCTACCTTTTTTTTTTATAACTCACCTGTAAGTTCATAGTTTTTTTTTAATGAGGCACACGAATGTCACACTGATATGTGCAAAAGCTTTCTAGTGATCAGGGTTGTAAAGCCATGTCATTGGGAGGAACCATTTTCTTAAAAAAAAAAAAAAAAAAACAGCTGGTCAATTCAGATTTTTTTCTAGATTTTCAGTCTGAATCACTTACCGTTACCATGGCAATATGACCTGCCACTTAGTGCTCAAAGCTGATGGACTTTTGATGATCAACATCTCTCTTCATCGCTGTTCTATTTACACACACTTTCATGGATTGAGCTTAAACTTTTTCGTTGAAAGCAAGAAAGACGGATAATCTCCAGAAATAGCATCATGTACTTACTGGTTTACTACTTTCTACCCAAAATTTGAAACGTGTATTTTGGTCATTATTTATTTACAGGCTTACCAGGATTCAGACATTGATATTTTCACTTTTGGAACTCCGCTGAACACAATTTCATTGTTCACCATCCTGTTGCATCTGTCAATAGAGATCAAATCCTGGGTGAGTACTGACCTCATGTATATGCGTTTGCACGTTTCACCACAATACACATCCAGTAACTCTAAGTTTAAGTTGCTGAGGAGTTCCACTCTGTATCATTTTTAAATATGAATGACTTAATTGGAATGTACGTCAATTCTTGGCAAACTTGATTATTACCAGTTTGTATAACTGCTGTGTTTGTGGTTGTTTTCATAGACTGTTGTTCACTGGGTCATCATGCTGGGCAGTGTGGCGTTGTATTTCATAGTGACGCTCGTCTACGGCGCCATCTGTGTTACCTGTAATCCTCCATCCAATCCGTACTGGGTCCTTCAGAGCCAGATGGCTGACCCCATGTTCTACCTTGTCTGCATCATCTCCACTGTGGTGGCTCTGTTTCCCAGGTATCATCAGCCTCCTCCTCCTTGTGTCTGTCACTCCTACAGCCCAGCAGGACACAGTAATCGAATGTCTTCTTGCAGTTACTGTAATAGTCTATTTATCTTAATTTTTTATCTTTTAGAAGATAACTGTAGCATATTGTTGGTTCCCTCTCCACATTTTTTATGTTCTATTACAGTATATATGCTGTATTATCGCATGTGAACCAATGAAACCTCCTTTAACTTCCAAGAGAACGCAGGGGGTGCAAAACTGTTACTGCTGCTTCACTGATTTATGTTGTATAATTTTAAGAAAACAATAACAAACCAAATGTCCAGAAATCCAAAACCATTTCAAATAACAATTAAACTAAATGAAGACGAGTCATTAGTCATATTCAATTTAAGTAATTCTTTTTTTTTTTAAAGAAAAAGAAAAGAAAGATCATTTTTACGTTAGCAGTTTGTTTCTATGATGAGGGGAAACAATGAAATACTGGTCAGAAACTACCATTCTAGTCAGTTTTCATACAAACCAACTCTATATCTGTATTTTGGATTGCATGTTGATTTGTGCATCCTTAACTGCTCTGAAATTGTCCAGTTGTTTTGGTGCAAATACACTCTAGGCTGATTTGTGATAAGATTATGTTAATTGTATGTGTCGGGTTTGACTGCTACTCATCTTCCTCTTGGTTTCTGATGCTTTCTGAAAGTGCTGATATTTAGAGAGAATGCTCTGATTTACATCAAAGGGCCGCATATTTTTCACTGGCCTACTTTCTCACCGCAACACTCTCTCCCTCAGGTACACGTTTCACGTGCTAAGGAACTCTATCGCCCCCTCCCCGCTCATACAAGCCCGGCATCTGGACCGAATGGACCCCTCTATAAGAGATCAGTGGATCAAGGAGTGGAGGAGCTTCAGGGGTGGAGGGCAGGTCAAACACTCCAAGCTTGATAACCCACCCTCTCCTACTTTGGAGACCCATGCAGACTATTATCCTGACTCTCTAACTGCTAATGATATTATGAGGGATGATTTTTCACTGAATGTCATCACTGAGAACTGTCAGAAATCTGTGTACACATGAGACTGGGGAAAACTTGCTGAAGATGATTATTTATTAAGGAAAGTGTAAATATCTGAACTAGCTCATTGTGTATATATGAGTAATGTCTTATTTTGGAAATATAATCAGGGAGCAGTATTCTTCCCTGACTAGAGTTAATTTTGCAATAAACTACTCAACAAAAGGATGTAGGCCTTCTTCTTCTTGCCCGTTACTTTCCTGGTGGGTTTTCAGTGGTAACCCAATTAGTCATGTCACCCACCCTTCTAAAGAGTAACACTTCTCCAGGGCAAAATGCTTAGTTGGTTTAATATATTTCTTTCACCTATATAACCCAGTCATAAAGCCAAATCATGTGTGGTTTCCAAATTTCCTATTTATTTGCAAGCCTGTGAGTAGTCTTATATATATTAAGTACAGAGCTGTACAAATTACCATCGAAATACATCTGAACTAATTTTTTTTCTTTCCCTAAATATGTGTCTGAGTCGATGGAGCATTGACATCAAACATGCAAAAAAAGGTAAATTTGAGAGAATCAGAAGAAGAAGCTTCTAAGCTGCAAATTCTAGTGCTTTTTTATTTTTTATGGAAATTGAGTGTGCACTAGCGAATCCACTTGTAAAAAGGGCTGAGTTATCATGGGCATACTTCATTATACAGTTGCAGTTCTGCTTATATAACATCTTGCTGCCTGCAGTAAGATCACTGCTGCCCTCTAGAGCTGGAAATATAAAGCAACAGAAAGGTCACAAGGGACAAAGTCAGGAAAACTGACATTGAGACAGCTTAAACCTGACTTCTTTAGCCATTTAATACACATAAACACGCCCCCTCCCTTTTTTTTCTTTAAATTAAGAGTTAAATACAGCATAAGTAAAAGAAACAGCCACTTCAAAAAAGCAAATCTAGCTCTTTATGGCTGAAATAATGTGAAAAACATAAACATATGTAATAATTAAGCTACTTTGCTTTAAACTGACAAATAACACACATCATTATTGCTAATGTATCATATAGTACAATGCATGAGCCTGTAATGAATAATATTTTGCACATAGTCCATTTGTACCCTTTTGCAAACAGAGACAAATATCAGTAAATCAAAATACAACAAAAAAGGATTCTCGCTAACTTTAAACATAGATCATAACATCAAGTGCTGAATTAAGTGTAAAAAAGAGAAAGGAACATAATACCAGCAGTGAGAAAACAAAAGCAGAGAGTCTGGTTTCAAGTTGAAATACAAGCCGAGGAAATCACAATGAAAACATTTTTAGACATCTCAGGCTGAGTTCATCCGCTACGGGTCAATTTAAAGTCTTCGAGTTTAACTGATGCTTTAGCTGCTAAAATAGCACAGGTTAAAATATTTAAATCCCCAGAGAAGTTAACACATGTAGACAAGAAGAGCACAATAGACCCTTTGTGTTTAACACGAAGGTGTGACTCCAACTGGAAACTCTTGTTCTCCACTATTAAAACTATGCTAAGTGCTCTCGGCCAGAGTCCAGGCATGATGTATGCTGGGAAAATTGATAACTTAAGTAGCAGTAGCAGAATATTAAATTATCCTGAGGAAACACATTTGATGAATTGTAATGCATTTAAAATCGACAACCAGCAGATGGCAGACCCATACTCTTCACAGGTGGCTGAAACCTTACTTTGATAGCAAAATCAGCTTTCACTGACTGAAAGATTCTAGACTAACTACAAAAACTCACATTGGAATATCAGTGCATAGACAGAAAGCAGATGAACGGGCAGAAGACAATCTGTCCGTTTTTTCACAAGGCAAAACATTTTCAGAGAAGAAAATCACAACAGGTGCTCAGAAATCATCCCTTTCACACTAAGATGACCAAAAACAATTCCTGAACAGTCAAATTGATCAGGCCTTACTCTCTTGTAATGCCAATTCAATGTCCAAAGAGGTCATGTATTAAAGAAAAAAAAAAAAAAACACCACTCTGGATTTGTTCAATTCTACCAGGTGGGCATCATGTCAGGGAACCACATGCGTCCCAGGTGCTTCGACACTTCACTGTGAATCTGCTCCATGTTGTAGCTGTTGTCTGGGATCAGCACCTCCTCCATGATTGACAGCTGTGTTAACCTGCCCCCACACATCTTCACAAACTCCACAAAGCCACTGCAGGTCACCTCGCACTCACCCAGCCCAATAGCAGTTAAGCTTTTGCAGCGCTCTGCGATGCGGATCAGCTCCTCATCCAGTGGCTCAAGGCCGTTGGCGCACACCACCAACTCCACCAGGCGAGGGCAGTTGAGTCCGATCCGGCCCAACATCTCCTTGCTAACTGCCCGACCAAAGTACAAGTGGGTAACTGGGGTCTCCTCGCAGAAAAAGGGTTCAAACTCCTCCTCATAGAGATAAAAGTACATGACGATGTTGACCTTAGGGGAGTGCCGGACCAAAGCCTCCCAGCTGCTCCTCTTGATGGTGTGAAAATGAGTCTGGCCAGGGTTTTCGCTTACAACATCAATGCGCAGATGTTCCAAGTGGACGTGTTTTTCAGAGGAAAGGGCAAGAAGAAGCTCATCACTGAGGAGATGATAGTTCAATGCTAGCTCCCTGAGGCCATGGCACTGATCTGCCACACACAAGATACCTAAAGACAGAAAGACAAGAACATCTGAATATTACAAATCACAAACCAAACCACTACTGCGCAGACTTTCCCTTTTTTTATTTTCTTTTATTTTCCAACCGCTCTCAAATATATATAATAACCAAATAAAACAGGAAAGTCAGTTTTTATTAAGATCTGACCTGCTGGGGAGACATGGGGACAGCTGCTCATCTTCAACAACTTAAGGGTGTCACTGTTGTTTGCCACCAGCACCTTCAGGGATGGATCATCCACTGGGGTGTCATCAATCTTAATAGAGGACAGGGACTTGGAGTTCACAAACACCACAGTCAGTGCTGACACAAAGTGGGCCTGAGGAGGAGAAAACAGTGTTCAAACCAGAACTTCTCTATTTTCTAGCTGCTATTTTGCTCATACAGTTGTGCATCAGCATACATTAACTCCTTCTAAGGGAGGAGGGAAGTAAGATGAAAACCTCAACTTGATGTTCAAATATGATGAGAAACACAGGCTTACCTGAGACACATCCATGAAGCTTGGCCGTGCTGTAGAAATCAGCCCCAAGGTTTTGATGGTACAGTTCACCAGCTGGGAGAGAATGTCACAAGCTGCCTCTGCAGATTCTGTGCAGCTGTCCACCTGATTCACCAGCAATGATTCACCATTTAGGTAATAAAATGAAATATAAACACATGAAAATGAGGAACGGAAAGACTAAGGTGTAAAAATGATCTCAGCTTGTTAAGCCCACTAATGCCAGAACAGCTGAGGTGTCATGACTGAGCAGATGGTTTGGAGAAAACAGGGCATATTTCTAATCTTTTTTTACCAACATCATAAAATGATGGAAAAGATGGAAAAAAAAACAGAGGAAACGAAAGAGCAGAAGAAATGCGTGGAAGTAGAGAAGGTTCTTACTTTGAAGCTAACGTACTGCAGGTGTTGGGCATGCTTTTTGATGATCTGCTGAATGAGGTCCGGGTGAGTGGAGCGGAGATAAGAAGTGGCCGGTTGGTTGAGCTCAAACTCAAACTTCCTCCAGAGATCGGGCGTGTGAAACACGTCATTCCAGCACCGACACACAGACGAGGCCCGGGCCCGGTCAACCAGTGACAAATGTTGGAAGATCTGCAGGACAACGAGGTGGGGCAGGTTACCCCAGTCCTGCACCCGAGATGATGAGAATCTGGACATCAGCCATTTTGGCTTCTTAGCTGGTTCTTCATGGGAGGGGAAGGTGTGGGACTTGGATTTGAGACCTGACCTTCCTCGTTTCATTCTCAAACAAATGACCCCGCTGTGGAAACATAGGAATTTGAAAAAATGTTTAGAAAAAAGTATTTGGGAGATAGTCTGTTACAATCCGGTACAATGTAAGCTTTGAGATTGTGACTCAAAGCCAACACATTCACTGCTTCCTAATCACTCCTACAACTGAAAATGAAAACCTCAGGCTTCAAAAAGCATTGTTCAAGGTTTTATCAATTTGGATAAAGTTAAGTTTTAAAATGTAGCTTTTTACGATTGCTTTGACCTTTTATAATTTTTTTAGCCTATTATTTTAAGACTGGATCTTTTGGAAGACTTTTTTCAAGGAGAAGATTTATTAAAACTTCTGCATTATTGTGCAGAGGGAAAACTGAGTTTTTAATCTTATTACCTTTGTTTACAAATCAATGGCAGATTTAAGATTTAAGCAAGATTGTGCTGTTTCTAAACTTGATCTTTTTTTTTTTTTTTTTACATGTTTGCACACGTACATTTACTATCTCACTGCACCTGGAAGCACCAGAATACCCTACAGACGTCACTGCTTCATAATCCAACCCTCACTTGGCACAGAGCCTGGTCGAACCTGTTCAAACTTCAAGTCTGTGAGACAGTTTTAAGAGCAAAATGGCTGTTGAATTAGTACAAAATTTGTCAATATTGAGGACATAGTTGTGGTCTTTAGTGAGCTTTTTTGCCTGTAGCTTCGAAAAAAATAATACTTTCAGTTAATTAAGTGTCCTAGCAAGACATTATAGTAAACAAAACTGTGCAGTATGGAGATTCTCCATCTAATCTTTACAAAAAGTGTTGTCAAATGGAGAGCAGTAATAATAAAAAACTAACCCAAAAGTTTCACATAACACTTGACATTGATGCTGCGTATAAAACCTTTTTCTAAAAATCTGTAGTCTTGCAGAATCAAACTTTCTTTCACTGCCTGCAAATAAAGCACCAGTCGAAGATCTCCCCTGCTCTGTGTTAACTCCATAGGTTCATAACTAGTTATTTTCACCACATGTGGAAGATGCATGTGAGCAAATATTTAAGAATCATTTCGGCTTTTATAAAAGGTCAAAACAAAGTATCATTTTATAGTCTTCACTACTTCTCACAGAGCAAAACTGCTCTGAGGCTCATTCAGGTACCAGATCCAACAGTAAATTGTGACACTGATGTATGGGCAGAGTCTAAAAACAACAATTTAAATCACTTTTACAGGTTAGTTACAGCTTTGGATCATTATGGCTGAGATCCATGACTTACATAAAATTAACAAAATTCTTTCAAGATGAATACCATTTGTTTACTTTGGTTTAATTTCATACAGCCGCCATTAAGGAGTATTGTATATCATAAAAAAAATCAACTGCGTTGATTTGACAAGAAAATCACCAGTTGTAGCGACTTTCACAGCTGACCACATTGCAGCAAAGTCCTACAGTTTCTTTTTCTGGTGGTTAATCTCATTGATAACACAAAATTGAACAAAATGTAAAAAGCCATTAAAACTCTGATATACTTACACGAAATTTGATTAAAAATAATTCTCCCCTGAGTGTGTGCCCTTCGGGTCAAGAAAGCAGCGTTCACTTGGAGCCATGGCCGGAGATGACTGAAGAAAGGCTGTCTGTAGCTGATATGGGACAGCAGGAGCAGCTCCCATAATAAGCTCTCTTCGCTTTAACGACAGCTTGACGAGCGCTACAGAGCAGCCGGAACACGTGAGCTCAGGAAAACATGGATTTCCTCTACTGCTTCTCATACTAATATCATACACACAGAGGAGCAGATCAGTACATCTACATCAACAGAAAGCGACCTTGCTTGTTTATACTTGCTCTTATAAATAATCATTTTTCAATCTTTGACTGATTTTTACACCTGTGTGTGTGGTCAGTGAAGTGTACTAAGCTGTTGTTATCCGTGCGCAATGGGCATAAGTTGGTTTGTGCACGAGTAGGCCTATCAAGAAAGTAGGTCAGTGTGTCAGAGTGTGTCCATGGGTGTGAGAGTGATCATGTAAAATAGTGTCACACAATTTGAATGCATGGCATTAATGATAGTTATTTGTAAAGATTAATGCTTGATTCTTTATCTAAACCACAAGGCTTAAATAAAAAAATATTTTTGGAAATCAACACTGACAAGTTGATAACTACATTTGATATATTTATTTAACTCATTTACCAAACTTAAACTAGAGTTTTCTCCTCAACTTCACCATCATTTTTAATAGCACAAGTCTAAAATTATCTTAATGTCCAATGTCAGTGTCAAATTTATTTTGTGTGGGCAGAAAATTACATTTGAACTGGTAAGGACCTGGACCAGATCAGGGCGACCAAACAGAACAACCTCTGTTTTGTTCTTGTTTAAGTTTAAGGAATTTAAGTCCATCCATGTTTTAATGTCACTCATGCAATCCAGCACGGCCTGCAGAGAGTCTTTAGGAGGAGCCTTTAGTGGCAAATACACCTGAATGTCATTAGCAAAGCAATGGAAGAGAATACCGTGCTTCCTAAATATTGACACCAGGGGTAACATACAGTATAAAGAGAGAACAGCAACGGATCCAAAACTGACCCCGGGGGTCAGAAGGGCCACTGAGGAAGAAAACTGCTCCATTTGAACAGAGAAGGATCTGTCCGTAGGTTTCAAACCGCCTTAAGGCAGTGCCTTTTAAGCCAACACAGTGCTACAGGCATGATAAAAGATTGTTATGATCTATGGTGTCGAATGCTGCTGTCATCCATCCATCCATCCATCCATCCATTTTCTGTACCGCTTAATCCATGCAGGGTCGCGGGTGGGCTGGAGCCTATCCCAGCAATTATGCTGCTGTCAAGTCCAGGAAAAGGAAAATAGCACAATTACCAGAATCAAGGTTTAATAAAAGCTCATTAAAAACTTTTATAAGAGCAGTTTTAGTGCTATGGAGAAGCTTAAAACTAAACTGAAAATGTTAAAAGACATTAGCCGTTTTTAAAAATTCTTGGAGTTGGTTAAAAACAAACCTTAAACTTGGAGATAAAAGGGAGTTTAAAAATTGGGTTGAAATTAACTAAAACTGATGGATCCAAACTGTTCTTTAAAAGGGCTGCCAACGATACATGCTTGAAGGGGGGTGGGACACATCCAGAGCTAAGACATGGGTTCATAAATGTCAAAATAAAAGACTCAACTGAACAGAAGACCTCTTTAAACAGTCGGGAAGGGATGCTGTCAGTTGGGCTCTTAAAAGAGCGTAGATGTTCTACTATTTCAGTGAGTTGGGAGAACAAAACACGCTCAAAGTGGTCATGGACAGCTGAGCTCACTAAAGGAGCTGAGGGGATCTAAGGGCAGAAACCCTGTCAATGAAAAACTGCAAAAAATCCTCACACAAAGAAACAGAAGGTTCAATACAGACAGCATCACAAGGATTCACCAATGAGTCAAATACATTGAAACTTTAAGAAAAAAAGAATAGCACAGCTTTGGCATTGCAGATTTGGAAGGTGACAATAAAAAAAACTGTTTTTTTTTATTTAAAAGATCACACAGACCACCGATTTCTACTTTATATTGGTAGTCAGTCATAAATACATAAAAAAAATTCGCCATGCCAAACTTTTTTCTCAATATAATCATGACAACCAGTTGTTTGGTATATAAATCTTTGTGTTTGGCTGACAGGGATGAAGCACAAGATTCTGGGCCACATGTATAAACCATCTAATGGGCCCCATGCTCAATTGATCAATATCTGTCATGGATATTTTCCAGTGCTATAGGATAACCATAATAAATATGATCTTAGTTTAACCTCTATATTGAGAAAATGCCTAATTACCAGTAGTACCTTAATAGTTAAATGGCCAAATTTTACTCATCTGTATTTTTGTTTAATTTTTATTTGTTCTTCCTTTTCAGCCCCCTCCTCACCACCTTCAGAACAACCTTCACATTCCCTTTCTTCACTTACATCACCCTCTTTCTCATCTTCTATCTATGCTATAAGGAGGACAGGCCCCATTTAAGCAACATGGATACAGGGTAAGCATAAACTGCTTAGTGCTTATTGCCTAACATGCAATTAATTAAAAAAAAAGAAAAAAGCTATGTTTGATGTAAGTGTTACTCCTTTCAGTTGAATCAGCCACAGGTTAGTGTTTGTGAGTTAGATCTACTCACCTTCACTTACATCCTCAGTGCATTCATCTGGATATTTAGGACCATGTGGTTCATGGTTCTAAACTGGTCAGTGAACTCTGACTAGGATGTATTTTCAGAGGAGGATGGCAGTTTTTAACCCCTCCAGAAATCTGCTGCAGATATTTTACCAGTCTATGGTTTTCTATGGTGTGGTGTGCTGGGGAGGTAGAAAAAGGGATGCAAGTAGACTGGACAGAATGATCAGAAGAGCTGGCTCTATGTTTGAGATGGAGCTGGGGTGTGCTGAGGCATTTGCAGAGAGAAGGACACTGGACAAGCTGCTGGCCATCGCTGATGAGGTCAGCCACCCTCTGCACGCTTCCATCACATCACAGAGGAGCTCGTTCATCAGCAGGCTGCTGTCACTGAACTATTCTATGGACAGACTTCAAGGGCAGTGACAGAAGGGTGGCCTGGGGAGGCATGGATCGAGTCACCCCTAAAGTCTGACTGGCCCCCTAGGTGCTACCCCAAGTGTAGACAATCAAATTCTGACAAATATTCACTGTAAACTGACCTTGATCTGGGTGGAACTCAGATACCCAAGTGTGAGTGAATGCAGCATGTGATGTACTTCTATATGATTTTCTGCATCAATACTTTCATGTTCATAATGTAGTATTCACACAGCTTCATCTTACCAACTGCCTAAATGGTGATGATAGTTGTCGGTCTAAACCAGGGGTGTCCAAAGTCGGTCCTAGCAGGACTGCAGGTTCGATATTAAGCCTTGCTCCAACACACCTGACTCAAATTAATTGACCCAACAGACTGCAAATTTCTGCATAATGACTTATCAATTCGAGTCAGGTATATTTTGTGCAGGGAAATATCAAAGACCTGAAGGATTGCAGTCCTCGAGGACTGGAGCTGGACACCCCTTGTCTAAACTGTTTCTTTTTAACAAGAGGATATAAAAGTCTTTCTATCTATCTATCTATCTATCTATCTATCTATCTATCTATCTATCTATCTATCTATCTATCTATCTATCTAT
>JAOXYM010000007.1:24048744-24074999 GCA_028567055.1 Leptatherina wallacei | reverse complement strand
TATCTATCTATCTATCTATCTATCTATCTATCTATCTATCTATCTATCTATCTATCTATCTATCTATCTATCATTTTAACCCTCTGTAAAAAATATGGTAGATCATTCTATATTAACGTTACAGTTTTTAGAGCACGTTGCATTTAGTTTTTCAATGACAGAGGCTTCTTCATAATCCTAAGATTACAAGGAATCCACTGACCTTAAATATGTCACGATTAATCACTGGGAAAGATATACAATAGCAATAAAAAATCTGTTTTTACTTCAAGGTCCGCAACATCTTAGTTCAAAATGATTGGCAGTAGCAATTTTGATACTAATGAATTTATGACAGTAATTAATCTCTGTTGTCCCTTAGTGAAGCCTAATGGGCTGTCTTCACTCTGAGACAACTGCTGCTGATATCAGACCATCTGCCTCACTAGATGCTTCGTCCAGGGAGAGCCATAAACAGAGGCAGTTGGGCCCTCTATGCACTTCTAGTATTTTAGTTACCTCAGACAAGAACATTACATAAGTGGGGCTTGACCCAAACAGCTTTTGATCAGATTATGGTTTCATTTTTTTTTTTTTTTAATTTCAGCCTTGGTGCAAAGTCAAACTGCTGTTATTCAAAAATACGCCAACCATAAACTATTACACATCATATGTTTCATGTTTCTTGGTTTAAGGTGGGGTTATATGGTACTTGTAAATAGTTTGGCATTTCTTTTGCAACCATCATTTTGGAGCACTAAAGCTAAAAATGATGTACAGCAGTTGACACTGCTGACACCATTTGGAGAAGGAAATATATTTTATAAAGCTAAAGGGGGTCTTGTTAAGATATCTAAATTTGAAAGTACACTAGATATAGAATATTCTCAGTATTTACTATCAGATGGCATGTTTGTTTTATGTTTTATCGTGTACTTTAATGGAACTTTAGTGTTTAATACGTTTTCTGAGAATATCTTCAGAATGAAAGTTGACTGATTGAGACGGTATCATACAACCTGCTCATGTGCTCTGCAAAGTAGACTTGACAATGGAGCCTGACAGCTGTGTGGAAAGTGCTTAAACCTCTGTTTTGGTGACAAGTGTAGTTATTAAAATATTCTAAATGTGACTATTAAATAATAAAAAGCATCCTAGTCTCCTCCCAGTGACTCCTCTGCTGGTAGTTGAACTGTTCCTGAAAGGGGCGTGCACCAGTAGCGGCTTCATTTAGATTTAAAGCTACAGAAACTGCAATGTAAAACAGAAAAAGATGACAGAGAGCACGAGCTCTGTGGTATTTTGACCTGAAGTTGGAACAATGCGTTTTGGGAAAACTTGAGATTCTTCATGAGACTTTCATTAACCTTCTCAGATGGGGGCCTTTAAAGCTGGAACACAGTGTGAGGCCTTTTTTTTCTCAGGCAGCACTATAGCTGTAGCTATATATTTAGGATTCAGGTTCACCCCAAGCACTGGGATGATGCCCAGTTGTATCTTACAGGGTTAAGGGGCAAGACGGGACAAAACATGGACAAAAAGGTCCAGGAATTTTTAGATACGAACATTAAACGCTTGTTAATAATCCCTGGGCTTTGTCTGGCAGGCTCACACAAATACTCAAACTGTGCCCTTGACAAACAATTGGCAAATCAGCCACTACTAAAAAAATTACCTAATCTATAAAAGGTAGTCTAAAAATGTCTAAATATACTATACAGGATATAGTTGATGATATATCTTTGCATTGTGAAAATGCTGCCTTTGAGGTAATTCTATGGTTAGTAATTAACCTTTAACTATCGGTTCCTCAGCTGCGGCCCCGCCCCTTGGCACTGACGCACCGGAGTGCAGTCGCAGTCACGTCAGCTTGACAAAAAGAAACAAAAGCATAATTTTCGGGAAAACAGTAGTAGAAGGATCCTTTATTAATCATTGTCAGTTGTCACACACGCTTGGGACGATGTTTCAACTTCTTCGCTTGATCGAGTGTAGCTTAGGGCAATGTTATTAAATGATGCAAACCTTGCTAGCTCAATTTAGCCACGCAGTCTCACAGCCAACGTTTAGCCTGTAGCTAACGGGTTGCTTCAATTTCACTAGTAAGGTAAGTTCATACTTTAATAAAAAAATCACATTTCATTTACGATTTGATTTTAAAGGCTACGCGTTTGGTCTGTGAAGTAATCTAAAGCTGTCCAGCTGAAATCTCAGCTCACTTTATGCATATTCTGAGTTTGTTTATTTATTTTTTAGAATATCAACAAGCGAGGGACGGCTAACATTTACAGCAAATACTGCCATTAGTTTAACTTATTGCTATGTTAAGACGAATTAAATGCAGCTTTTTTGTTGTGACTGCCAAAGAAGTAATAATACAGTTGTAGAACAGAAGTAACCTTGATAGATGAGTATGTGAGCTTATACAGCTTTAAGTAATCAATGTGCGAACGTAGATACATACACGAGTATACAATTTACTCACGTAGCAAGCAAAATTCACAAAACTACTTTTTTTGTGTTTAGATTACTTTAGCAAAACATGTATATTACATGATTTGGCCTAAAGAACAGGCACGTCTACTCACTTTTGCAGTATTAACCTAAAAGTCAGTGAACTGCTTTAGTCTCATCCAGTGACTGTAGAGGAAGGTTTCATCACATACTTCCATTCGTTACTGTTTTCTGGGGTGTATCTAATCTGCACCCAGGTCTTTCTGGTTTTCTTTCATGCCAGGCTTTTCATACAGGTGTCACATCGTTGAAGTGTTTGACCATAAATACAACAGATTTGGTTTTAAATGACTCCAATTTAAACTAGATGGCTTCTGTTCATGTGACTGATACTGAAAACCTGCAGAGCCCTGCAATGGTGTGAAAAGTGGCATTCAAACCTCTGACCATGTTTTAGGTAAACAATGAGCTCATACCAAAGTGACAGCCGGGTTGGCAGGCAGCCATGATTCATGAAGGAAAATAATGTTTTGTCAATCTGTTATCTTTGCATTGTTTGTTGTGCATTACTACAATAGAGATCTATAAAGGTAATCAAAGTACATAATTTCAAGCTTTAATCTTAGCATTAAGGATCAGATAACCAAAAGTATTCACTGAAAGAAGGGAAGGAGAAAAAGAATCCTCGTCAAAAAAAAATGTGAAGGTTGCATGAATTGAGCGTGTTTGTCTATAGATGCTGTTCAAAATGTAATCTTTTGTTATATATAGTATTCTTCATCACTTTTAAACCTTATAATAGAAATGGGTATAGTGATTTGATTAATGTGTTAGGTTTTTTGTTTGTTTGTTTGGCTTTTTTTGTCTTCATTTAAAAGAAGACCTGTCTAGTTTTCCACTATTAGTTCAGATTTTGGGATCTTTTCCCTTTTATTGTTTTAAAATGTAATAATTATTTTTCCTTTTGTGCTTTTAGGCAAAGCAGTCATGACAATCAATCTGCGTTCAGTTTCCCTCAAAGTGGAGGGTATGACGTGTGGCTCCTGCGTCCAGTCCATAGAGCAGCGGATTGGGTCTCTCCGTGGAGTGATTCATATTGAGGTAAATGTAGCCAGAAATATCATTTATATATTCACTGTCTTCCTACAGTTTTTGCTCTATTTTTCCATTTTGATGACTTAGAATTTCCTGCTGTGCACTTCCACTTTAAGAACAGGATCTGAAAGGACTGTCTTCAGTGTGGTAACAGGGTAATCCGTATTTTAAAATGGCAAATTTGGAGTCTTGCTGTCAAGAAAGATGTACGTTTATATTATTAACAAAATGTTTCTACCAATCGTAGAGTTTGATTGATCCCGTATCCTTACTCCCTCAGGTCTAGCCACTGTGATTCACTGCTGAGTTGAATCAATGTAGCCATGAAAGACAGCTTAATTGCAACAGTAGTGGCCTGCTGTTTTGCTTATTGTGTGTTTACCCCTCAGGCTGAGGCTAAATGAGAAGATAATGTAATAGTTTGTTCCAGATAGTGCTCTGGCCTTTTGCAGAACTGTGACAGCAGGTCGATATATTCGCTCCACCTACAGGAAATGTATCTTAAAAGAATTTACTGCCTGGGTCATTTTGTCAATCTATGTCAAAATTAGATGCAGCGAGTGAATTGTTTGTTTTTTCCCCCTTGGTAGAGCGCTCAATGTCCCCTTTATCCTCCAATTCTCAAGAAAAGAAAAAAAAAGGAAAATAATTAATCCTACAGGCAGCTACAAACGTTCTCAGTACTTAACTCCTCCATTGTGTGTGGGGGGGTTGAAAAACTTTTTTACTTATGGCAAAGTCAGGTGATCCCTTCAGTTTGTCACATGTTTCTTTCTTGCTCAAGAGGGAAAGCTGAGGGTCATCATGCTGACAGAGCATACAGTAAGCTTACAAATGCTATGAGACAGATTTGCAGTAAGGCAGTAAAATGCTTATAAATTTGAAGAAAATATGAGCTAGTGGGTATAGTCACATGTGGCTATAAGAATTTCTTTTGAACATCAATATCTGTGCTAACTCCACAAGTCTCTGTAGTAAGCATGTTTATGAGAATAATTAACTGAATCCACAACTTCACCAAAGACAAACAGACCAGTATTAAGGGCTCATTGCCATTACTGAAGTTGGAAAGATACCTGCTGCATCTTTATTTAATTGGGTTTGGTTGCTAAATCGTTAGTAGAATTAAAGGCTCCACTTAAATGTTAACATTGATTTCTGATCTAATTTAGCCTGGCTTGACTTTTACAATGTTTAAATTTTTAACTTTGCTCTCATTTTGTAGGTGTCTTTAGAGGATAAAAGTGCCACTGTCATATTTGACCACAATCAACACAGCCCGGAGTCTTTGTCAGAAGCCATCGAGGACATGGGCTTTGAATCAAGTGTGCCAGACAGCAGCTCAGCCACATCAGTATCTACAGATACCCAGCTCATCTCCACCTCAGGTCTTACACCTGCAGCCCAACAAGAAGTTTTGGAGAAGCTGTTGCAAATTCGGGGAGTGCTTGATGTCCGAGAGAACCTACCACAGATGGGTTTCACTGTGACTTTTGTTCCATCCATGACTTCAACACAGCAACTGAGCGAGGTAGTGGAGAGTGTAACGCCACTGGAAATCCAAACTCCCAGCAGTCCTGTGCAAAAAGGCCAAAATTTGTCTCCGTCTGACACTGTGGGAGGCGGAGTCGCACTTCTGAAGTTACGAATTGAAGGAATGACATGTCACTCTTGCACAACCACTATTGAAGGGAAGATTGGAAAACTGAAAGGGATTGAAAAGATCAAAGGTGATGTACTTGACCTGTTTGCAAGCTTGTAGTCAAATATAACTGCACTGTCTGAGCTACAAGAGATGTTGTAACACAGCTGCTGCACTGCATGTCTTACAGTTCAGTGCTGTCATGTCATTGGCACATCATTCAGGCTGTGTAGGTTCACCTCTGAGAGATTGCAAAGTTGGATTTGACAATGAGTCATGAAATCCTTTCACTGGTATTATTGGAAGGAGTGACACAGACATACAGGATTATGCTTGCTGAATAAAGGTGTCATTGTGTTCAAAGTGGCAGAATTTACAGCTAGTTTTTATTTGTCATGTTTTTAAGATGTAAATTTACTCACAAAAATTTGAAAAAAGAAATTTAGGATAAAAGTTCATTTCTGTTGCACAAAAGAAGTTAGACAATTTGAGTAAAAAAGAAAAAGAAAAAAAGACATTTCTCCCAAACTAAACTTTCAATTTTTGTTTAAGATTCCACTAAAAATAAACCAAATTTTATTTAATAATTCATCAAAAAATATTTAAAAGGATGTAATTTATGAAAATTAATAGTTTAAAGTTGCTGTTGGATTGGAAGTGTCGGTCAAGCTGAAAAAGAGCAAATTACTCAATAACAGCTGTGTGATAATAATGGAAACGTTCACTTGCCATCTCAGTCACTGAACGCAATTTGCCTTCATGTACAAGTAATAAAGTAATAGGCACCAAGATTGAAAAGCCCTTAAATTATTTACAAGCTCTATAAGTTACGATTAGACTTATTATTCAGCATCAGTGATCGCCCTGCAGAATGAAAAATGATTTAGTCTGAACTTCAAATAACAAAATGTGCATTATTTTTAAACATATTTCTCTTTTAATATACACATTAAATACAAAAGGTTATGACTCTTCATATTCATCTGCCCTCTAGTGGACATGATGAGCAACAATTATTTGAATCTTGGTGTTGTCAAATGAGTGACACTCTGCTGTGTATTAATTTAGTTTTTTTTTCTCCACAGTTGTTTTAGAGTCTAAGGAAGCTACAGTTGTCTACTTGCCATACCTCATCACTGTCCAGACAATCACTGACCAGATTGCTGTGGCAGGGTTCAAGGCTTTTGTCAAGTCCAAACCCCGACCCCTGCAGCTGTCCTCCAGAGACATTGAACGGTTTGCTGATTCTCAAAAACCAACAGTTTCTTCACCATCAGAAGACACATCTGAGGAGACGGAAATTTTCATAGACACTACACTCGTCACGCTCAGGGTAAAAGGCATGCACTGCCGTTCCTGTGTAGTGAACATTCAAGACAATATCTCAGTGCTGCCTGGTGTTTCCTCTGTGGAGGTGTCTCTGGAGATGGAGAAGGCCTCTATCTGCTATGATCCTCTGAAGATCACAGTAACTCAGCTGCAGCAGGCCATTGAAGCTTTGCCTCCAGGAAACTTTAAGACTGAACCATGGGACTCCTCTTGCCCTCTCCGTCCTGTATCCACATCGCCTGTGCCTGGCGTATCACCATCACAGCGTGAAAGAGCAACACAGGCCAAACCTGCTGCTTCACAGCCTTGTTTTACTCAGCCTCTGGTGTCTGTAGTTAATATTCACATTGAAGGCATGACATGCAACTCCTGTGTGCAGTCCATTGAAGGTATGATCTCCCAAAGGAAGGGGGTAATGTCAGCACAAGTCTCTCTGGCTGATCACCAGGGGGTCTTTGAATATGATCCTCTCCTGACCACACCTGAGGAGCTGAGGGAGGCCATAGACAACATGGGATTTGATGCATTCCTACCTGGTAAGAGGATAGATTGTGCGGTAGATTAGTTATGGACAGAATGGTCATAGCTGCTTAATTCTGCTGACTTGATTGTTTTATTGCCTTCTCTATTTCTCTAATAGCTATTTAACATCCACAGTTTCTGTTACCTCAGCACAGAAGTATTTTAATTGTACGGTGGAAGTATATGAGCATCCTACAAGTAACCCATGTTTCCTATGAACAGAAACCAATACTCTGCTGCCTGCGCCAGATCCCATTTTGTCAAAATCTCCAAGTACAGCACCCATCCAAGGGAAGGATGTGGACAGTGACTCTCGCAATGAAACCCCCCAAGGACACGCTGGAGACACGCACTCTAAATGCTATATCCAGATAGGAGGGATGACGTGTGCTTCCTGTGTGTCAAACATTGAGCGAAACCTCAAGAATGAACCCGGTTTGTTGATATTAAGATTTTATTTGGTAATGACTCAGTTCTGTTTGTTTGCTGATCCTAAATGGAACATCTCAACCGTCGTGCAGGTATCTACTCTGTGCTGGTAGCACTAATGGCTAGTAAAGCAGAGGTTCGTTACAACGCTGAAGTCATCGACCCTTTGAAGATAGCCGAGTGTGTGAAAGAGCTGGGCTTCATTGCCTCCGTCATGGAGAACTATGAAGGCCCAGATGGAAATCTAGAGCTAGTGGTGAGTTGGTGTGTAAGGTTAACTAGATGCATGAAGCAATGCGATTTGTTTTCCACAATATGAGAGCTAATGAATAAATATGAAATTCTATATGCATACAAATAACATCGATACAATGCTTCACATTCTCATTTGTTGATCTATTTTTGTCTCTTTAGCTACCTAACTGCTCCTCTTCACCTTCTTTCAGGTCAGGGGGATGACGTGTGCCTCTTGTGTTCACAAAATTGAGTCCAACCTTATGAAAGAAAAAGGGATTATATATGCCTCTGTTGCCTTGGCAACCAACAAAGCACATGTTAAGTACGACTTGGAAATTATAGGGCCACGAGACATTATCAAGCTGATTGAGGTACTGCTCAAGGTTTTTTGTTTTTTTTTGCATTTGTTAATTTTTTTATGTTCCTTCATTACTCTAAATAATAATAATAATAATGATACAGATTAAAGAAATAATTTAATTCACAAATCATGAATACCTGAGGTTTGATCAGTTGTTTGTCGTTTGTAGAACTTGGGATTTGACGCATCTTTAGTAAAGCGAGACACTGCCAGTCATCTAGACCACAGCAAGGAGATACGACAGTGAGCAGCCCCTTCTATTTTTTACACGATTATGCTTCTTTGTCAGTTTTACCTGCATGTATCTGTACTTACCTAGAGCTTCAATTTAAATATTCCAATCTCTAACTCGCAAATGTCTCCCTCACTGCCTAAGGTGGAGAAAATCTTTCCTTGTGAGCTTGATCTTCTGTGTGCCTGTGATGGGCATGATGATCTACATGATTATTATGGACCACCAGATGAATGTTTCCCATCATCACAACACTACACTAGAGGACCGCAACCATTATCACTCCACCATGTTCCTGGAGAGACAACTGCGTCCGGGTCTCTCCATCATGAACCTCCTCTCCTTCATTTTTTGTGTGCCTGTTCAGGTAGATTGCAGAGATTAACTGAACTCGTAGGAAACATAATATGGACATTTTTAGTATCGCATTTTTGATTGCTTGTATTAAGGGAAAAAAAAGAAAAATTCACACGGCAGTAGAGCATTGTAGATGTCTTTGGCTCAGTGACTCCCATCTGCTTTGTTTTTCCCTCTTAGTTTATCGGAGGTCGCTACTTTTACATCCAAGCCTACAAAGCAGTGAAACACAAGTCCGCCAACATGGATGTGCTGATAGTCCTGGCTACCTCCATAGCTTTCAGCTACTCATGCATTGTCCTAATGGTGGCGATGGTGGAAAAAGCCAAAGTCAACCCCATTACTTTCTTCGACACACCTCCGATGCTGTTTGTCTTCATCTCACTGGGACGTTGGCTGGAACAGATTGCTAAGGTTTAGCTCGTAATTTTATTGACATGCGTCACGTTTCAAGTTCACGTTTGACCTTTCCAGCACTTTGATTGCATGTGTTGGTGATGAGTGAAGTGTGTTGTGTGCTGCCTTGCAGAGCAAAACATCCGAAGCTTTGTCCAAGTTGATGTCTTTACAAGCTACGGAGGCCACAGTGGTCACTCTCGGCCATGATAATTCTGTTCTCAGGTACACTTTGTTCTCTACACCCAGATTGTTATAGAAATCTTTCACGTGTTTTGTCATATAACAACATATATTAACATTAAAAACCAAAAGGTACAACACGGTTTAACAGAGGATGTATAAACAACTATGTTTCCATTGTGAGAGTAGAATTTCTTGCTATGAAAACATTGAAAGCCAACTTTTTCTAGTGTTCATCACAGTTGTTTTTATCCAAAGGACACTAATTACAATACAATGCATCCATGACCCATCTATCATAATTACTCCATCCACTAATTGTTGCCCATGTGGGTTCCAGTGAGGAGCAGGTGGATGTTGAGCTGGTGCAGAGAGGTGATGTGGTGAAAGTCGTCCCTGGAGGGAAGTTTCCAGTCGACGGGAGGGTAATCGAAGGACATTCAATGGCTGACGAGTCTCTCATCACAGGTTAGTTGCACTATTAACTACCAAGTGTTGTTTCAGGGAATTAAATCAGTACAGGTGGTGATGATATGATCAAATGAAAAGAGCACTCTGGTGTTATGTTTCATTTGGCCTTAATTATGTTCTTCAATAGCAGTGTTGATACAGTTAACCACAGCTATTAGCAGTTTTAATAGTTTGCAATTTGTGAATGGAGCATAGTGGTCGAGTTATGTATGATGCCAATAATGTGTCATTTATTTCTTTATTTTCTATGATTAAAAATACAACTTTAATTGAATTGATTTAACGCTACTTTATTTGTGTTGTCTATTTGGTTAAGTAGATTTTCCTTTGTACTCTACAATTAAAAATGGACCACAGCAGCCACATTGATAAGTCTGCCTACACATGATGTCATTTGAGTTCATGTTTTAGTATTTGCTCCTGGTGAGATCATTTTGTTTCTTGTTGCCTTTTCATGGTTGTTTTTGTGATTCCAGGTGAGGCCATGCCTGTGACAAAAAAGCCCGGGAGCTCAGTGATTGCAGGGTCCATAAACCAGAATGGCTCTCTGCTGGTCAGTGCTACTCATGTCGGCCTGGACACCACACTGTCTCAGATTGTTAAACTTGTGGAAGAGGCTCAGACTTCAAAGGTGATTCACGTGCTTTGAGATCTGTACTCCATCTACTGGCATCAAGAGAAATGTTCTGTATGTGCGTAATTATTTGCATATTATTTTTTCCAAGGCTCCCATCCAGCAATATGCAGATAAGATCAGTGGCTACTTTGTACCCTTCATCGTTGGCATATCTCTACTCACGCTGATTGCCTGGATCATTATTGGGTTTTTGGACTTTTCTCTTGTGGAGATGTACTTTCCTGTGAGTTCTTCTCAGTGTTATGTCTTTCATTGTCAAGTTCCTTAGCAGAACAGGAAATAAGTCATATTATTCTTGCTGTTTAAAATAGTGGATGTGTAATAACACGTAATGTCACAGCTTTGTCGTTCCTTGTAGTATTGTTCTTCTGTTACTCTTTCTAGCCTCTGCTGTTTAATGTAAACGTAGCTAATGCTAACTGGTAAGAAAACGCTTCTTTTTACCCTTGCAGGGTTACGACAAAAGCATTTCCAGAGCCGAGGCAGTGATTCGATTTGCCTTCCAGGCGTCCATAACAGTGTTATGCATCGCCTGTCCCTGTTCTCTTGGCTTGGCAACGCCAACAGCTGTGATGGTGGGTACAGGGGTAGGAGCCCAAAACGGCATCTTGATAAAGGGAGGAGAGCCCCTGGAGATGGCGCACAAGGTGTGTAGGGATTATACTATTGCGAATAGTTGTGGTGGTGTATTATGTTGTGGAATAGATTAGTCTAGACTTGGGGTAGGAAAGTTCAGTCCTTGAGAGCCACATTCCTGCAGGTTTTAGATATTAGTGATTTGAATCAGTTGTGTTGAAACAGGGAAATATCTCAAACTTGCAGGACTGCGGCTCTCGAAGACAGAACTTGCCTACTCTAGATGTTATTGTGATTAAGTTTTACAAAACAATTCAGCCAAACAGCCAGATTCTTTTTAATTAATACTCTCTAATACATGCAGGTCCAGTCGGTGGTTTTTGACAAGACTGGGACTATCACATATGGTGCTCCGAAGGTTGTCCAAGTCAAGATGGTTGTGGAGGGGAATAAGATGCCTCGTTCCCGCCTATTGGCCATTGTGGGTACAGCTGAAAACAACAGTGAACATCCTCTGGGAGCAGCTATCACCAAATACTGCAAACAGGTTGGTCTCTGCATCAGATTCGCTCTCGCCTACGCCACACACCGTGTGAAATCAACGGACTTTTTTCACAACTGTACAAATCCATTACTGCTTTCATTGCAGGAGCTCGGTACAGAGTCCCTTGGCACATGTACAGACTTTCAAGCAGTGCCAGGATGTGGCATCCGATGTCAGGTCAGCAACACAGAGAATCTGTTAAAGCAGGCCGACAGCGACAGTGAGGACAACAACCAGCGCAACAGTGTCCTCATCCAAATCAGTGACACCTTGATATCCACAAGCTCCCATCCACTCATCATGGACCCACAGCCATTAAGTAAGTAGGAAAGTACAGTCCTAACTTGTTACAGGTGTACTAGTGAAGTTATGATTCCTTCACATTTATGTGTTCCGTCTGTTGTGAACAGGTCTGGTTCAGACAGCCACCTATGTTGTCCTGATTGGCAATAGGGAATGGATGAAAAGGAATTGTTTGCAAGTCCACCCGGATGTTGATGAAGCCATGGTGGAGCATGAACGCAGGGGACGCACTGCTGTACTCGTTGCCGTAGACAGTGAGTAGTTATGCTCAACATTAAATTCATTCTCTTGAGGCAAGTTCTCATTGTCACACTTGTTAAAATGTTTCTTTTGTGCACAGATGTGCTGTGTGCAATGATAGCTATAGCCGACACAGTGAAACCTGAGGCTGAGTTGGCAGTCCACACTCTGACCAACATGGGTCTGGAGGTTATCCTGATGACTGGAGACAACAGCAAGACAGCTCGGGCCATAGCTGCTCAGGTAAGAAAAGTGCTGTATAAGATAAAATTTTAAAAAGGAGTTTAAATGAAACAATGTCAGTATTTGCTTTCAAACTTTCAATAAGCCAAAATATTCATATTACTCAACTATAAATGGAAATCCAGTTTGGAACTATTTAGTGTATTTGTGAACCTTCCTCTCTTTCTGGTTGTATTCCACCAGGTGGGCATTAGGAAGGTTTTTGCTGAGGTGCTGCCATCTCACAAGGTGGCCAAAGTGGAGCAGCTTCAGCAGTCCGGAAAGAGAGTTGCCATGGTGGGTGATGGCGTTAACGACTCGCCTGCTCTGGCCATGGCTGACGTGGGCATCGCCATAGGAACCGGGACAGATGTGGCCATAGAAGCAGCGGATGTGGTGCTGATTAGGGTAAATTCACGTTTCTGTTTCGTAACACGAAAGCATCAAACTTGGTTTATTACAGGGACACAGTTGAATCACACAGTCAGACAAGCCAATGTATTACAGTATAACCTCGGCCTCTTCTCATTTCTCTATCTTATGCCACCACGTCTCCTCTTCTCCTCCTGCCTGTTACCTGGAAACGCTCTGACACTGGCTTCTTGAAATATGCCTCAATTCCCAAAATGCATTAAGAGGAGAGATGAGGAAAAGTCTATTAAGTACTAAAGACAGATGATGCCACGTTGGAATAAAAGTAAATGCATAAGTTGTCATGAACACTGTCATGCTTGTCTGACAGAGATCTTAAAAATATTAAACCGAGGATTCGGCTGTGCCATGTGTCAAAATGTAGGTGTCGATTGTTTAGAATGACAGCTTCGAAGCAAGAATGTCTCATTTTGTTAGATGAGGAGAGGAACTGAGGATGTACAAAGTGAGAGATGGGAAAAGGGGACAGTATATTCACATACAAAAGCCTAAGTGTAACAAACAATAATGTATAATGTTAATAGATTTAAATAAAACCAGTTTTCATCATTAACTCTTAAAACTTGACTAAAGTTGCTTCCTTATTGTCTCAAGATAGTTCAACATTGGAGAATGTACTTGGAATGTGGCTTAGATACGTTTTCAGTTTAATGATAATCATAAATGACTTCTCTTGCTATTGACTCTGTTTGCAGAATGACCTGTTGGATGTTGTTGGTAGTATTGACCTCTCTAAAAAGACCGTCAAGAGGATCAGGATCAACTTTGTTTTTGCTCTTATTTACAACCTGGTTGGAATTCCTATTGCTGCTGGTGAGTACAGTGATAGATATTTCCAGTTTTAATCATTATAACATCCCAGACTGTGTTATTAAGAAGTTGCTTTTGTCTTTACAGGTGTGTTCCTCCCCATCGGTCTGGTGTTACAGCCGTGGATGGGATCTGCCGCGATGGCGCTCTCTTCCGTTTCTGTGGTTTTGTCCTCTCTTCTACTGAAATGGTAATGAAATATTGAAAGTTTTGTTTGTGTCTTTTTTGTGTTTTTTTTTTTTTTGCCCTTTTCAAGTGTATTAATCCCTTTTTTTGTAATTCTTTACTTTCTCCTTGTTTCTTTTTGTAGTTACACTAAGCCCAGTGCTGAAAAGCTGGAGGCTAGACTCGGTAATAACAGGAGGCAGGGCAGCCTGTCTGAAGTCAGCGTTCACATCGGCATGGGTGAAATGCGTCGTCCCTCCCCCAAACTCAGCTTGTTGGATCGCATTGTCAACTACAGCCGAGCCTCGATCAACTCCCTGCGCTCTGACAAGCACTCACTCAATAGCTTAGTGCTCAGTGAACCTGACAAACACTCACTACTGGTGGGGGAGGCAGTGTGTGAGGAGGAGTTCTGCTGAGTATGTGGAGCTCACACTACCAGCCGAGACTTTTGTATTCTGAGATGGACTATAACTGCATTTATTCAAGGCTGGACCAAGCTGAGATGAAAGGGTTACATTGAATAATGTCCCATCCATCTGCTGTAGGTGCCTCAGGGCAGCACAGTTTACTTGAAGAAAGCTTATATATGCCTGTTTTTTCTCTTTTAGCTCAGTCAACTGATCACATGCACTTCAGCTGCAGACTGTCCTTTGTTGAGGTGACTGCCTCCAGGGACACTCTTTGACAAACCCTCTGCTCAGCGGCATGGAGCCTCCTCAGAGCCTCGAAGCAGGTGTCCGCACCAAGCAAGCAGAGTTTTAATCCTCTCTCTGCCGCTGCAGTCGTTTGCCTTTTACAATCTTCAACATCAGTCCAAAGACATTTAAACATCAGTGGCCCCTTGTAAGAGCGGACACTGCAGAGGTTTATTTTAACCCGTTTTCCTTAAAAGGAAAATGATATACACTGTTGTGTAATTATACTCCAGACTATTTATATTGTCATTATTTATCTTTCTTTTCATTATATCCTATATGAAGAAATGAAAATATGTGAAAATTTTATTCTTGAATCCAATCCAAATGTCAATTATCATTTTCCCAAAATGTGTAATTATTCAGCACAGAGTTAAAACGCAATCTAGTAAGCCTTATAACAAGCGGCAAACATATTGTTTGCTAAACATAATGGACTGTGCTGTGGATGTCGATTTCCCAAGTGCCAATATGAAATGCCACCTCGGCAAAGTCCAACACATTCCAAAGATGGCACCAACCTTAAGTTATCTCGGACTGAATGTGCATTTAGTTTGAACAAAGGTCAATGATTTAAAGCAGAGATCTGCTGAAAGTCTTGTGTTGTGCACCTTTGGTCAATGACTCTGAACATTATTCACTCGTATTGAAGCAGAAGTTGTTACATCGATGGATTACATTGTGCTTCGATTACTTTATTTACCTGCTACAAATGGGTTTTGCTATGAAAATGTCAAACTGTAAATGCATTTGTGTCCTGCTTATGGTTATAGTCGGTAAGGTGGTGTTACTGTTGCTAAGATTTTCTTTTAGTGTGGCAAATTTGTTGGTTCCTCAGCTTTTTAAATAGGATTAATGCTATTACATTTGAGTAAAGAACCACCCTTAAATCCGGTGGGGGTGGGGAATCAGGAAACTTAGTAGAGCCCTTGCTAATCTGCCAAACAAGTTACTAAGCATCAAACACTGCTGAAGTAGATCGTTTTATAAATTCACATTATACAACTGAAGTAAACTCTGATCACTCTCATAGACGGCCATACTTTATTTTATGTGATCAAATCAGCAGAAAATGTATAGTTGAAATTATGATCTTGTTTTTTTCCTTTGCTTTTTACAATGAAAAGAAATCCACAAGTTGGTCCTGCCACTTTTAAGTGAAGCACCATATTCTGTAGTGATCTCATCTTGCTGAGTGCAGTTTTGCCAACCGAATGTTTGCGTGTAATGCTTTGTGAAGACCTCCACGGGGCTTAGATATGTGTGCAGTCTATGTTTGATATCTCCCATAGATCCTCTGAACATTGTGTGCCTTGGAAATAAAACGCTTTTGTAAAGCAGCCCCGCCGTGTCCACTTTTGGCCAGAAGATGGTACCGTGGAGCTGAACGCATGTGACCAAACAAACACCAGTACCAGGATTCATCAACTTTATTTTTATCCATTTAGTCCGAACATTACATCACCCCCAGAGTACTGCAAAGCAATCAGATACAGTTTTTGTCACATCATTTTAAAACTATTCATGTAAAATGAATGCAAACATCGACTTCTTCGTTTTGGAGTTCCATTTGCATCACGTTGGCTGCAGTGATATTTTTATTTGTTTTGGTAGGGTCGAACTTGTGAACGTGTTTTATTATTAGGTTGTTAAATTTTTAACACAAAAAAAATGAGCTCTCATTAAATGCAATTAAATGTTAAAGGATAGCTTCTGATTTCTTCCTATTTTTTTCCCCCCTCCCTCACAAGAATGCACTAAAAAATGATTGTGGTCAGGAAACTGAGCAGATGTAAGTTTTAAGAATATGCAGCATATGATGTGTTACAATATTGTGCTTTTCTAGACTAACACACCATAAACACCTGGAACTGGAAAATGCTACATTCAGTTACCTTGAACACGAGAATAACAAACTTCACTTTAAATCGGCGAGGAGAAGCTCAGACTCGTCTTCCTGTAAGAACACTGACAATCTAAAGTAAAGTTACTTATACAGCAATACATGTGGGAAAATTACAGCATTTTAAAACATTTAACACCTTACAAAAATTACACCATGATGAGGAAAGGATGCAAGTAGAACTGAATCAATGTTCACAAGTTCTCCATTATATGTCAATCAAATAAATGTAAACATCTGCATTAAATGGAGCACATAATCTCCTGACACATTTGGTCCTTAAAAGTACATTTAAAATCATATTAAGATTCATAATATGAATTGGTTGCATTTAGATTTTGTGGCTTTAAATCCATCTCTTTTTTTTTTATTCTCATCCCTGAATTGAAAATATCCTATAATAACTCTGATAAAGTCAGTTTTACGCACTAGCAGAACAGAAGAGAGAGTCCAACAAGAGAGTTCACACCAACTGTGCCCAAACACAGCTGATTGTCATTAATATTAACTGCTGCAGTACAAAGAAAGGGGGGGGGGGGCAATGTTACATCAGACTGCACCTGCTTTATCAGCCCACCATGCTTGAACTCTGTTACAGTGTGCTCACATAACTGTAAGTACCTTTTCTTTTTTTTTTAACCAATAATGTGATATATGATGAAACACGAGGCAGGAGACTGTTGCTGCAGATTTCTAACTGGGAGTTTCTACATTCCTCATGCTCACCAGGCTGAAATGTGTCACAGAAATGTTAAAAAAAAAAAAAAAAAAAGTCTGCAAAGCAGTCCACAAACACTGATTTCATGATGGGGAAAGGTCTGGTTTGATACAGTCACTTCCACTACTTCAAATATAACTAGAAATGTGCTTTAAAACCACAAAATCAATATGATTGAACTTCTATATAATTTAAAAATGTGCCACCTTGTGCAGTACCTTTTTGTAAGTCGTTGAATTTACAGCAATCACATCGTCTTTAAGATTTGGCATCATAGAAATAAGCGTGAACATGGCTTGTGTGTTATGTAATAACCTGTCAGAGAGCGCATGGTTACATCCAGTGATGCTCAAGTGAGGAGTGATTTGTTCATAACATGTCTGGCAAGCAGAATAAACATGTGAAACACTGATTATTAAGACAAATAGCACCATGTTGGCCCATCAGTGGCTGTCACCATCATTAAATCGCGTTGTAGGGCAGATTCCTTGAGTATTGTTTCTATGATACTTGGTTGGATGTAAAGAGACTTGTTTAATGTTACTGTTTTGGCAAACTGAACTCAATTCAAGTAAGCTGAATTACTCTCTGAAATAAATGTAGATATCTAAAAAAAAAAAAAATTATAACAGATTTGGCAAATATGAGAACTGCTAAACTGATTATAATCAGGTCAAATGTAGGTAAGTAATAAACTCCAGTGAGCCTTAAGTAGGAAAGTACGACAAAGGGTTTGTGGCAATATATGATCAACAAGTCACCACTTAAAAAGAAAAAGAAAAAATCCACTTAAAACAATCTAACAAGGGCCACGGTACATTTGTCATGAGAAACGCAAGATTTTTTTTATCTGGTCCAGCTGGAGAAAACCTTCCCTAGCACCTTCTATAAATTCAACAATCACATTGACAAAAAGTGAACATCTCATTACAAAGAGGCTAACTGAGAGAGGGAGTCCTCAGACGTCCATCTGAATGGTGGAAAATGAGACAAAAACTTAACTTTGGCACACTGAATGAGGAGAGCTGGCAGAGAGGTGAGTGCCGAGCCTGTAGCTGTGTTACGGCAGTTGGGATGAGGGGGCTGCACATTCATAGCCCTTTGTTGAAGTACACCCTCTCCACTTCTGGGTGGCTGGCCCGGATTTTCTCCTGCAACTCTGGCTCCAAGCGGCTGACTGACATCGAGCTGGATCGGGGAGAGGAGGGGATACAGGGGTTGATGGGTCAAACGCATTCAGAGTAGGCATGTGATGTAACCTCTGAGGCAGAAAAAGAATCCTGCACACTCTGCATTTATTCAGCTTGAGGAAGATGAGGCTTACTCTTATTTATGGGGTCAAATTTAGAAATTCCACTCACCTCTTCTGAGGGAACAATGCGCAGCACAGAGGAGTAGCAAACACCAGGCTAAAGAAAGAAAAAAAAAAACAACATACATGAAAGATGCAGGCATATGGCCCCGAGCTCTGGCATCATCAGAATACATAATCAGGTTGATTGTAAAAGCAAAATCTTAACTCAGTGCAGCCAAACACACAATCACATGCACCACAGCAGGTCTGAACATATGTTTGAATTGTTTGGTATGTGCTGCTAATCACTGTCAAGCACATGATTTCAAATGGTCATGCTAAGCTCGGTCAGAGGAGAGGAGGATGCATCAGTGAAACACTGGGATGACGGTTGTGTGTTAATAATCTTATATATAGGAAGAAAGAATGGGATCTGTGAAAGGAAGATATTAGATCCTTCTCTGACACAATGTAACGATTAGCTCCTGTAAGCACATTTTCATCAGACTTATTGCACAGAGACTTCAATTGCCAAGTTTAAAATTATGCTTTTTTTTTTTTTAATCATTTATTTTTATGTTATACTGCAGTTGTAAGAAACTACGCTGAAATTTCAAGAGATATCCCCCATGAGAGCTTATCAGGTGGGCCATCTTTGACAACTCACCAGAATCCCACCAGAGTGACTTGAATAGGTGCACTCATCCATGGGAACTTCTGAAAAGACCAGGCAGAAAAACGAATGAGGGACACAAAAGCAGTAATGAATTCCAATACCACAGTGGCATCAGCACTTTTCATTCCTCTGATGTGTGATTGGTTTGAATAAAAAAAATTAAATCCCACCGTTTTACTCCACCCCTCAGTTTGTGCCTTTTAAAAGGGCGCAACTAATTTCAAAGTAGTCTTACCTTCAGAAATGCCTTCTTTTCCAGATGATTCATTAAAAATGGGGGAATAGCTGAAAAAACACAGATGAAATATGACTTAATGCGTTCAAGCAAAATACTAATTAATACAATGTTGACATCAGCGGTTAAGATGGACAGGAAAATAATCCTGAAGTAAGTATCTATATTGAAGTGATGACATATGATTGACTTACCCATTCCTGGAGAGGCCATGAGGATCCTGGAGACAACAACCTGAGAGATTGCCTGCTGTGCAGCTTTCGTTGATTCTCCTAACCTGTTGTCATTTTCATCTGTTATGGGAATGCCATGTTGAAGTTCTCTGAAGAAAAAGAGAAATGGTTATCAAAATAGGCTTTATTGGCATTTTTCACTTTCAAGTACAATGAAGTTGTGAGGGACTGTCGGGGGTACTAAAGCTGAACTGGATGCAGGTCCTGCAGAAAAAGGGAACACACTGCAAAGCATTTGTGAAAATGCTGTAAGATGGGACGCACACAGCAAAAAAACTGAAAGCTCAAATGTAACTGTTGAAGAAGCTACGGAACATTAAGTCACTGCCATTTTTTTGGTTTTCAGGAAACCTGCATTACATATTTAAGAATGAAGAAGAGCAAATTATTGCACATAGTTCATTGTCAGTTAATGTAGAAGAAGGATCTTACTATTTTTCTAAATAAACTAAAGATGGAGACATATAGTGCTGCTGCATTTCTAGTTAAAATACGGCCTAAGGAGATTTCTGAGGGACTTATTACGAGGGAAAGGTTAATAAACCCATTTAGTAGCCTCAAGATATTAATCATCAGTAAGTTCACAAAGGATCTCAGGGTAACTTTTGAACAAAAAAAAACCCAAAACAACAGGCTACTCTCAGAGGCTAATGTTAATATTCCTGACTCAAGCATCAGGGCACGGCTACAAGGACACAGACACTGCTCCCCCCAAAGAGAACATCGTGTCAGACTCCAGTTTGCCAAAGAGCACGTGGGCAAGCCAGAGCAGAACAGGAAATGTTTTGTGCATAGATGAGACTAAAAATAGAACTTTTCTAAATCAAATTAGAAGTGATTTGTTTGAAAAAAAGGAAAACACTCCTTCACGAGAGCTTCATCTTATCTGTGAAACATGGCGGTAGTATCATTGTTTGGGTCTGTTTTGCACAATCTGAGCCATGATGGCTAGCCATCGTTGACACAGCGATGAATTCTGAATCATACTTGCCAATTCTGAAGGAAAATGGCAGGACATTTATTAGAGAGCTGAATTTCTTGTTGAATCAGTTTCCTCTATATACATTTTTCTAAAGTAAATGCATAATCTTTCTTAAAAATGTACAACTATTCTAGCAGCACTATAAAAAGAAAACAAAAGAATGCAGATTTAACATACAAATATCTTGACCGTGAACCCATTATGTGTGTAGAAATTGTTAGCCAACTAAAGAATAAAGTGTTTTATGTATTCCTTACCTTTGTCTCATTAGTGGGATGTTGATACAGTTAGCAGCAGCTACAGCAGCAAATGGAACAAACCGTCCAATCAGAGGTGAAATATGCTACAACGGGAGAAGATGCAGACAAACATGACCAACAGAAGTCAGCCTGTTTCACATGTTGGACATAAAGGCTTTTTTTCTACCACATAGTAAAAGAGAAAAGCTGAGCACAACCCTGTAAATAACATGGTTCCTCTTTGACAAACACGCCTCCAACTTCATGCCAGCAAATCAGTGAGTCTGTGGTCAATACATTAAAATGAGATGCAGAATGAGGTTAGATGAACTGATACCTTTGTTAGTGCATTTAATCCTAGAGCGGTGGCAACTGCCCCTGTGGTGGCAGACACGTAAGCTGTGCCAAGCTGACTGCAAACAAAAGAATCACCGGTCACATCAAGGAAAAAACTGTCCACTTCAAGAACACTTGAATTTAAGGGTTAATGCTGTATGCGCCAGTGTTAAAAAGCTACCTGCTAGCTCCCTACCTGACTGTGATTGGAGCATCACCGCTCCTGTTGGTATAGTTGACTATTGCATTAAAGGACTGATTGATCCACTGCCAGAACAACACAGCTGGAGTCGTCCTACAAGATCAACAGAAGTGGTTAAGAATGATGCATTTCTTGTTTTATAACCCATATTTCCTTGCAAGTATTATTCAGTAACATATAAAGCAGATCTTACTTATAAAATGTCATCATACATCCGGTGATCGTCATGTTCATGGGAACCTGTGCCGACATGCGGCCAATCAGGATCATCTTTTCTCCGGTGTCGGGATGAAAAGCTGAGTCAAAGACATATTTGGCTCTCCACAGTTCATCCTCTGTCAGCTCTGGTGACACTATACCTTTCCTGCAAGACCAGACAGATGACAGGTTCAACCATCTTCTCTTCTTACCCAATATTAGCACCGACATTACATTCTGTTGCAAGTGAAGCCCTGAGTTCATTTACCTGTAATCAGTGATGATTTTGTGCGCATGTGCTAGTTGTTCATTGGTCAGCAGGATGTTCCTGGGATCTGTGACGGTGAAGAAATGCTTGGCCCGTCCTATGAATGTGCTCTGGTCCCACCGGGGCTCCTTGATGTTTATGGAAGTTGATAACTCTGCTGCCATTTCTATCTGCAGAAAGAAAGTCTTACAATAAGCGTATCAGGTGGCTGTCAGCGCACGTTGGGATGAAATTCATGGACGCGGTGATGCCAATCTAGAAAAACACTGTAGATAAGAAAGAATAACTTGTATGCATGTGTGTATTGCGTTCACACTGACTGATGCTGTTTCAGGAATGCGATGCCCTCCTTGCATCCTTTCAGCCAATATTTCTTTTAAAGTCAGAGGAGGAGGACTCATGTGAATACAATGCTCCTTTTTCCACTGCCATGCTGCTTATTCAGCACATTGTTGCTATGGCAATGGCGTGACCTGACACAAGGGTTCTCAAGCGCTAAATTGCAAAGCCATGCTATGGGTACACACCAACCCTCAAATTGTATCTCAATAGCAGTTCATGGAAAGTGACAAAAGCCCAAAGCATGCCTCTGCTGATAATGACTGAAAAGCCACAATTTCTATCAGCAAATACAATAGCCATTGTAGTTGTGTAAGCAATGCTGTGCATTTCACTAAAACTTTTTTTTCCTTTTCTGAACCCATATGAGATCAGCTCGGACTGAACAGCACAATCAGAAAGATCATCATTGTAGATGTGCATGCAGCTTGGTCGTTCTTCCCTGTGTGTGAGTCCATGTAACCCAGTCTGATCTGGTTTTTAACCATTTGTTCCTTGGCCCAGATAATCAACTGTGTGTGTGTGTGTGTGTGTGTGTGGTTGGGGGGGAGCACATCACAGTGCAGCAGCAGGTCTATGCATGGACATGCAACTGCAAGAATCTCTGAAATTGCACCAAAGATGGCTGCTGGATTGACAACTAAATTTAAAAAAAATCTGTCTCCTTTGCTGGACGCAGAGCGTTGCAGAGGACATGCTGTCTCTTTAAATTGAATTAAAGTCAGTGGGGTTCTCACGAGATGGGCACGAGACACCCCCCTTCTCTGGGCAACAAAACACCAAATTACTGGTCTGCACAAGGCACTTTCGGCCACCAGAGCCCCAGTTAAAAGCATTAATATGATAATACATCATTTATTAATCTGGTATGAACAGAATGAACTTTGGACAGAGTCGGCCTTTGATCTATAAACCTTGAGCTGCTTCTGACCTCACTCCCAACAAATGAACGGCAGCCTGCGTGGCCACACATTAACCTGCAATTTACATCAACTCTACAATTCTATGCAGCATTTATATATTATACACGTGCAGCTTGATGGCAGGTTTTTGAACGTCTTTTCTCAGGAAAAACCCCCAAAAGACTTGTCTTAGTCTGGGAAACGCAGACTGCTGTCTGTGGGTAAACATGCTCTGTGACTGGGTACGCGTTATTGTTCAACCCGACGTAGACCAGTCAAATCTGGACTCTAACTGGAGGTGTTTCCACATCTGGAGAGAGGGAGAAAAAAAAGGAAACACCGAAATATCATCCAAACTATTCAAATCTGAATGTTATTATTTTCGTCGGCTAATAAGGAACGACATCTGTCTTGTCTCGATAATTGTCCAGCTGTGCACCCCAGATTCAACTAGTATCAGCAGGCTTTCTGGAAGGAGTCAAACTGTCTCATCATTCCTGCTCCCCGATCTGAGACAAGCTGCGGTCGATGCTTTCTTCTCAGAGGATCCATTACAGATAAACGCACAGGTTACTTACTGCACTGTGGGGCTCCAGGAGTCCGCAGAAAGGTGTCCCTGACAAGCTGTAGCCAGCTAATTTTTCATGCAACAGCGTCAGCAGCACAGCCAAATAGCACACAGAGCCACATCCCCCCCCCTCAGCAGCCGGAAACTCCCCGAGAAAGTAAAATTCCTACCTTTATGTTCACATCGGGAAATTATAAGGGTAAGACAAATAATCCATCTTTTTTTCCCTTTCTTTTTTTTTTTTAGGAAAATAGCTACATGCTGGTGCTGCATTAATCTGTGGAATAACACCATCATAGATGAACATTTGAAGCCACAAAATGTTAGTTGTTTTTTTTAAACCATGCTTTTATTATCAGAGGTGAACCAGACGCTACATCCGTTAACGCTCAATGCATTTCTGTAAACTTGATTCAAGGGCAGTAAATCATTAATATCTGTTAAACTTTGGATAATTTCCACACACGCGACGCTATATACAATAGACTGGTATTAATAGGCGAAACCAACGTCTTATGAAAAGAGAAATGGTCCCATAAAACGAAGAACTTTTCATTCAGAAATGTACAAAAACAGCAAAATACAAGAATGTAAAAAATGAGAAAACGAATGCTTGAAACAACGGCGTGCAAACTAGCAGTATAATAATAATTATCTTTTTTTTCTAAAAACAAACATACATAACCAAATTACTCGTAAAAATAAATATAAATCATCGGATAACCTATACATGCTAATTATCGCGCCGCTCCCTCGTCACAGATTTTTGGTGTCTGTCTCCATCTAGCGGTCACTGAAGAGAACTACAGGTAGTAATCTCAATCGGTTTTATGGAAATGAATGACGAAGCTATTTTAGCATTTTATTCTGGGATGGTGGAAGCTGCAAAACAACTGAGTTATTCTAGATAACTAAAGTTCCTTGTGCTAGTATTGCAGATTTTAATTAGTTGCATTAACGTCCATGAGGGACAAAAGGAAAATAGCTACTTATTTTACATAGTGTGAAAAGAACACAATATCAGTGCCATATGATTAAAATTATATACAAAAGTGCAAAGAGAACATAGTTCACATCTTACTTAGCAAAAAACAAAGAGAAAATAATTCACATTATATGTACTGTCGCCTTTGATCTGAGACCATGCTACATGAAAGATGCAGCTTAAAAACTTTATATTGCAAAACACTCTGGTCATCATTAACAACAAAAAACAAAAATTACACTTAATCATTATTATCAGCATTATGTCATTAATCTTTCCTGACAAACCAGCAGGTATTATGACAGCACTGTTCAGAGCTGCAACTTTTTTTTTTTTTTTTAGCAGTTATAACATCATGCACAGAGTTAAAAATTGAAAGGGTGGTAGTATTTAGCTATGTGTGAAAGTGTCCATATAACAGTGATAATCACACATGATTTGTGTTGGACTAAACGCCTCATTTCTCCCGCCTCTGTGGAGCCTGTTTCTATTCTCACCGGTGATCTTTACAGGAAGTAGTCTGGCGTACGCCGCGTCACATGGGGCTCTCCTCTGCGTGGCGCAGGATCAAACTGTAGGCTAAAATAAACACACATCAGGACTTCTTATGATTTTCATGTTTACAAATCGAATATTTTTCTTGTTAACCTTACGTTTACATTTGCAGATTTTAAAAAAATGCATGTATTTTCATGTTTGTGTAACATTACTTACAAGGAGTATTTCAATGTGTCATCAAGTTCCATGATGGCTGCCTGGTTTCCACAACGGTAGCAATAGTTTGGCGCGCTGAAGATTGTCACAACATTGCGGTCGTGGCACCAATTGTAACCCTTAATCATGGGGTAAGTTGCGTGTTAATAATTCAAAAATGTACAACACAAAATGTTAAAGCCACACTGTTTCAAAAACAGTTGGTACGAGTTTATGATTGTGCTGAACCACCTTTGCTTTTGACAACACTAAGCATTTTAGACCTGCTGGTGTTTGTAAAAACGCTTGTCAATTCTTGCTGGATCCTAATTTTTATTTTCATCTTGAATAAGCTTGGGGCAACAAACTCACCTTCTGTGAGTTTTCATTTTTCTTCTTTCAATACTCGGTCATGTTTTTGTCTTGTTTCCTCCCTTTATTGAGACGGCAGGTATTTTTTCTACATCGCTCCAGAACTTTTCAAATCATTAATTGACCATGCAAAATTGATTTTTTTTTTTTTTTTTTTTTTTTTTTTTTAATGAGGTGCTATCATCAAATTAAAAAATAAGTAGATATTTGTCCAAAAAGAATAAAATTTTCCTCTTAAAACTGATAATGGGCTGTTTCTGCACGGTTTTCAGTTAAAGGGACCGAATGATTTGCAAAGATTCTTGGGAAAAGTGTTGAATATCAGCATCTACATAATTAACTTCAGTCAGATTACCTCCATCACTAGCTGGTGGGCTCTTGATACCAAAGTCAAGCCATTTGCATGATTGAAAGTCTCCGATATGTCCTGCCCAAATGTATAGCCTGCACCACGGGGTGAGATCCCCCAGCCACCTCGGTCATCTGGATCCGACCATAGCAAGTCACACATTGGACCCTAAAGAAGGGACAGAACATTAGAATATCTACTGCAAACGTAATGTAAAGCTCTACTGAAAATTAAGAGACTTGAGTTTTGGCAAACTGATGATTAAAGACTTTTTGAAACAACATAATTGAATATGTTGGTATAGATTCTCATTCATCCTGGTCCTGTTAATCACAACCACATTTCTTGGTTCTTGAAAACATTTCTGAGGGTTGAAACATCTTCAAGAACCCAAAAAAATAAAAGTCCAGTTTACTTTATTAAAGCTTATATAAATATTGCTGAATGTG
>JAOXYM010000007.1:24031011-24045342 GCA_028567055.1 Leptatherina wallacei | reverse complement strand
TAACATGTTAGCCTAGTAGCTAACAGCTTCTAACGTAAAAGGAGCCGAGCGCGTCAACAGTTTATTAGCTGAAGTTTTGCGTTCACATGTTGGGATTTTTCTTTTTTTTAAACATATTTTTTATTCCATAGGCACGCCAGTTCAGCACGTCTGTGATCAGACCTGTATCAAAACTGGTTAAGGTAAGGAATGTCAAACTGCACCGATTATAAGAAATCATTCATGGTGGCTCTTAAGAAGTGTTTACGTAACTTTACTTAATTCGTTTTGTATGTGTATCCCATTAGCCTCCCATACAGGTGTATGGAGTGGAGGGTCGTTATGCCACAGCTCTGTTTTCAGCTGCCAGTAAGCAGAACAAACTGGACCAAGTGGAGCAGGAGCTCGGGAAAGTCTCAGTGAGTTTTTATTTTATTTATTTTAAAGAATGCATTGAATTTCAGTTGCTAGTGTCACTGAAATAAAAAATAAAATAGTATTTTTATGTTCCTCAACATTTGATTGATTTTGTTGCCATCTTGTTTAGGCCCTGATCAAGGATCCCAAGCTGTCAAGTATTGTAATGAACCCTCATGTTAAGCGCAGCCTCAAGCAGAAGACCTTCACTGATGCTCTTTCCAAGGCCAAAGTTTCACCCATCACTGTCAACCTCATCAGTGAGTGTTTCTTGAAGAACGTTCAATTTCCCGCTCGTTGTCATGCATGTGACCTCTGTGTTTGCTGGATGTTATTTTAATTGCTGTAATTTCATTTAGTGTTTGTAGTGTTCATATATATCATGATGGATGTGGATTAAATCAAAATCTACTTTTCTTGATAATATTCCTCTGAAGGGTTATTAGCAGCTGAAATGCTTTTAAAAAGAAACCAGCAAAAAAAAAAACTAACAAGAAAAAAAAGAAGACATCCTTCCAAACATAAGATGAGCCAAATAAGATATGACCACTTAGTTAAACTCAACTAATCATTTTTACATGATAACAGGAATGAATATAGAAAGTATTAATCTAACTTTTTTTGTATGCTGAAATGTATTGCTTGAAAATATATTGCATTTAAATTTCATTGAAGTTCGGATTACTGTGTTCAAAGATTTATTTGAATGATTTGTGTCTAATGGAGCCAATTGTAACAGAATGGTAGCTCAAAACCTTGTTGTTCAAGATGGCAGTAATGTAATCCACTGTATGTGTTGTAACTAAGAAAATATTTTACTTAATTTTTTCTTTCTGTGGTTAAGACTCAGTGATGACTTCATGGTGTCACTTATGACATAGAAGTGCATTTTTCCTTTTTTTCCCCCTTTTTTTTTTGTGTACAGAAATTATAATGCATTATGTAATAATGACTTAACAAAAAACTTGCCATTGCATCTTCCCAGCAGCCCCACTACACAATGCCTCTCAGTTAGTCTGCAAATGAAACTTGAATCAGTCACCAGTATTAGTAACTTTCATATAACTTATAATGTATGACCAGTTGAATAAAACCGGAAGATATGCTTGTCCCCACTCAAAACTGTCAGTATTTGATACAAAAAAACCCATGAAAGTGTTGAATATAGTTCAAACGTGTTGTATTCTTTTTCTTTTCATCAGATGTTTTGGCTGATAATGGTCGTCTTACTCTAACTGGTGATGTTATCGGCGCTTTTGGCAAGATGATGAGTGCGCACCGTGGAGAAGTCCTCTGCGCTGTCACCACAGCTCAGGTATAAACTGGAAGGATATGCAATGTAGTTGTTGAAAATGGCTAAACCACGTAACTATCCATTTGCATTATGGATTAGTCAAATTATGTTAACTGCATTTTGTGTAGAATATGCTGCAATCACCAATGACTGTTTTTATCTATTTCAGCCCTTGGATGATGCCAATCTTGGTGAGCTGAAAGTGGCTCTGAACGGCTTTCTTAAAAAGGGTGAAACCATCAAGCTGGAAACAAAGGTAGTTTAGTGGCACGGCCCTAGAAATACAGAAATATACAACCAGTGATCAGATAAATTTGCCTCGATATGATTAAAATCAGTACAGTGCCAGTTCACTGAATTTTGTGATTAATTTATTTCAACTCCTTTTCTCCTTGCAGTCGGATCCTTCAATCCTGGGTGGCATGATTGTCAGTATTGGAGACAAGTATGTGGACATGTCTACCAAAACAAAGATCCAGAAGCTGACTCATCTCATCAGGGAGACTTAAGTCCTGTGGACTACATTTTTAGAAAAGTTTATCATCAGACGAAATGGTGATAAATGAATATTCCTACTTGTCCTAGCACCATACATCCAGTATCTCTGCTTAAGTTCATATTAATGTTAATAAAAACTATGAAAGAAATGGAGACTGATCTTTGTCTTTGTCCCAGTTAATAGCACTTTCTAACAAAGACCAGAGAAAAAGCACAAATCTGATTGCATCATTACCAGTATTTAATAAGTGATAACTAGTAATGACATCATGGCAGTAAGAGAGTTGAGCATTTGCTTAAAAACGGTCATTTCACGTATTTTTATCTCAGGTCTACACTATAAATAAACGTCTTTGTTTCAAATGATCTAAAACGTTGCATCACACGGATCCCTTACGTTTCCTGAAAGCTGTTTTGCGCATGCGCAGTAGGCTAGTACTTTTTTTTTCCTAATTATTTTTTTTTTCCGGGCGAAAATGGCACCCACTCATCTAAACCTCTCCGTAAAGGATTAACTGTAGAAATCACCGTGCGGTTTCCAGACAATAGTCTGAGACGGCAGGGCGCAGTTTGTGCAACGCATTCATAAAGATGCGGCTGTCAGAGAAGGGGAAGCGTATACGAGTGGAAATTAACCCTTTCCGGACCAATAACCAACAACAAATGAGGTACGACCTGATCATTTTACATTCTTGAAATAGTTAAGCATTTGTTTTGGCAGTAGCCATTTACATCTGTCTTCGGGCATGTCATGCTTTTTGCAAACTAGAAATTTCAAACCCACTGATTCTTGACGGAGCTTAGGTTGTTTGTGGCTGCGCTAAAAGGCCTCTTTGCTCCATCAAAAGTAAGCTAATGTAAAATTCTCTTTGGGACTGTTTGTTACTGTACACGTGGCTTTTCTTGTCAATATTTATGTTTCTCTACACCCCCCAACAGAAAATGATGCATCAAGTGAGCAGCAGCGGTGACTATTGTATGAGTGGACTGGCGGAGGACTGTCATCCAGCCAGCCACTTTGATTTATGTAGCACACAATCCAACAAATTCTACGCCTCTCCTACGACCCCTGGTTTGCAGCTGTCCCTTGCTGGCCTTGCCCCTTTACCACCGGGAGTGCACAAAGCCATGGCATGTCAATTACAAGACACCCAGAATGACTTCCAGCCACAGACGATGAGAATCAGGGCCAGTGAGGCTCTGGGGCCTGATGGCTCTAAGAAAAAGAAGGGCATCGTGAAATCAGGGCGGAGAGGCAGGCCATCAGGGACCACTAAGTCGGCTGGGTACCGTACAAGTACTGGACGCCCACCTGGGACTACCCGAGCAGCTGGGTTCAAAACCAGCCCAGGGAGGCCCCTGGGAACCACCAAGGCAGCAGGATATAAAGTCAGCCCTGGCAGACCACCGGGCAGTATCAAGAGTTTAGCTCGTCTCAAGAAGCTAGAGTTTGGTTGTGACAGCGCCAAAACCTTTGACTTTAGCAACTGCAGCATTCCCAAGAAATTGGACTTCACTAACTGTGATGTTCCCACTTTTCCGTACGCCACAATGGAGAAAACGGACCTCTGTGAACCCAGTGGCAAAGTGGACGAAACCAACGATTAGTTCTGCAGCTATCTCCAACTTTTGGTTGCATGAGCAGAAAGATGCCTCGGAAAACAATTCTAATCCCCCCCTTCCTTTTTTGTTTTTGATTTGCTATTTAGAATAGTTTTGTCTGTTTTCACTGTACAGTCTTTGACATACTCACCATTCCTTCATAAGAGATGACTGAATTAACAGGATGTTGCTCTAGTTTGCGACCTGTGCATGCATATAAACTGACAACACCATCATCAGTATGGCAAAAAATGTATATATCAGTTTGTGGTCCTTTTTATTCTGTATTTTTCCAAACCATGCCTACATTCTTGTGACTTCTTTTTTTTTCTTCTTCTTAACTTTCATATACCATTACACAACCAACTTTTTCCTGAGCATCAATATATAAATATGTAGTTGTCCTTTATGTGTGGCCCTGTATGTTTCTCTTTATGTAATCCAACACCATACCTGAAATTTGTAACAATACGTTTTTATTACCTTGAGCTTGTAAAACTCTGTATTCTTTTCAGCACAGTATTTGTTATATCCAAATTTTGTAAATATAGTTTTGTTCACCTATTGTAACAGTCTGTTTTCATCCTGAAACTCACTTGATAAGCACCCCAAATGTATCTGTTGTTATACTGATTATTAGATTATAAAATGACTTCATAAAACAGAAATCTGTACCTGTTGTGGGCTGTAATAAATGATAATGAGCTGTATGTGAAACCGTAATAAAAGAAAGAAGTTCTTTTCACAATTTCCTGTTCAGCTGAAAATAAGTAATTCTCCCTTGCAGACACAAGAGGGCTCGTGTCTCCAGACAGTAGTGTTCACCTTGTAATAATAAACGAATTCACACCTCGAACTGAATCATGACTATTATGGTAACACTTTTTGGGTATGCTCTTTCAAAGATGTGAGATAGGAGTGGACGTTAAGAGGACAACTGGGTCATGTTTTATTGTAAACACGACTTCTCAAATCGATCGAATCTTTCCATGCAGTCGTTCACAAATAATGTTTAAGACATTAACCGAACAGATCGGAGCACCTATGACGACATTGTGCTGTGATGTCTGCCTGTTCCAACTGCATGGTCTTTGTCTGAACCATTAGGACTGGCCCAGTACAGCGAATCCACCGTGCGTTATTTCCCATGCGCATTTGTGGATGTTTCTGTTTAATTCACGGAGAATTGATTTAAGTGAACGCACGCCGACAGACGGCCGCTGGCGTTTTATAATCATGATTGAAAAAACAAAAACAAAAAAAGAAACTTTCTGTAGGCTATGATCGTCGCCCCAGCGGCTCACTTTGTCTTTATCTTATTTTCTTGAGCGCCTAGCGGCCTGTTTCCTCATGTCAGAGAGCTCTATGTGGAAGGCAACATGGCGCACAGAGTTTGGTTTGACCGGAGAGGCCGTGTGGTTACACCCGCACTCCAGCGTTTTGTTTAGCCGATCTCCCCCCGCTGCTATTGACAAAAACCACGAGACCTTAGTCTTGATATTTATACAATGGCGCAAAACGCAGAAATGGGGCCCGTTTCTAAAAAATGCTCTCCCTTTCATTTTAGATTATTACTGTTTTATATCAATATGACCGCAAGAAACTTCACCTGGATGTCCACGCGCGTGCGTGTAAATGGATGTCTGCGTGCGTGCTTGCAAGTGTGCGTGCGTGTGTGTGGAGGGTGAGTGTCACGGCCCTCTGCAGACGGGGGGTTGGGTAGCAGTGCCGATTGGTTGCTGCTCACCAACACAGTCAGTCTGGGCTTGTTTTAACATAACCGAGGGCACTTCGACAGCAGGCACAAATCATGTAGTAAATAAGCTGCTGTGGCTGTAAGGGGACCGGCTGTGGCACTTTGAGTTTCGCCGCTGTGAGATGTTGCAGCGTAATGGAGATTTTGTTGTTATTTAGTATTTAAGGTGACAGTTTTAAGAGGGCCGCCGCTGATGAGGCGATGAAGTGCCGAGAATGAGAGCTGTGCCTTGGCCTACTACTAGTGCTGCTGCAGCTGGGATTGTGCAGATCTGCCTTCACAAATCGAGAAAATCACTCGCTTTGTGTCACGTTATCAAATATCCGCTGTTGGTTTTACGCTGACGGACCTCCAAATGGTGAGTTTTTCACGTTTTTCCACGTGTTGACAGTGCGGTGAACTTAGAGCCGATCAGCCCTTTTTTTGTGTGTGTGAGTCAGTAGTAGCTTCCTACGTCGGTGTGCGGCTGTAGCTTGTTTGTGGAAGCCGCTCACTGTTTCTGTGATGGCTCAGTGTCACCACCTTCTCTACAGCCTCAGAGCTTCTCCAGATTAGTGAGCGGTCGCCATGACCCCCCAATCACAAAACAAAGCGGCGATATGTTTTAACAATTTGTGAATGAAATGTGTGAACGGAGCGGTTGTGTTCAGTGTTTTGTCTTGTGCCGTCCGGCTGGCCTTTAGAATGGAGGCCATGCTATGTCGGCTTAATGGTGTTGGTGTGTGCGCACAGTCTGCCTTACAACTTTCTCTCGGAGCAGATATGAGTGCCACTTTTACTTCTTTTCTGGAGTGTATCGATTCATCTGTTCGGGTGGTTTCTTGTGTTCTGAACAGGTCTCATATGTAGTGGTGAACTAATAGGCACAGCTTCCTTGTCTAACCCTCTCTCTTTCTTTTTTAATCTGACAGGATATAGGCATGACAACATGAATCAGTCGTACAGAGCGGGTCTTAGGGTAGGCTCAGTGTTTGGTTCCAGCCAGACAGAGCTGAGGCCCTGCAAGGGCCCTGTGAACACTTCCTATGGAAACCAATGTGGCATTGTGAAGCGAGGATCAGGCCAATCAACATCTGTGCAATTGCCACCCTCCAGCCTCAAACAACCTGCTTTTCTGGGGTTCAGTCAGCCAGAGCGGCCACGCTGCTACAGCCCACAGAGAAGGCCAGAGCACCTGAACACTGCACTCAACAGATCTGACTTAGATAGGGATGCCCATCCTCGAAACACCTTGCACTGTGCAAGCCCAATCACCGATGATGATGAGTTTGAGGCGCCATCAGTCCAGCTGCCTCCGTCTCCAGGCAATGACGACTCTGCAGACGACTCCCATCCTTTCCATACTCTGCAGGATGGGAGCAGAAATGGCTTCTCTCCCCACAGTTCTGACAGCTTCGAGCGCTGTTCTCCCATCCCCAATGGGTTCCTGCATTTTGAGTCAACGCTGTTCGACAGCAGTGACATTAAGGAGGAGGACGAAGAGGGCGAGCTTGATGGCAGCGAGGATCTCGCGCCTTTTCACCACACACCCACAAACTCAAGCCAAGACCGAACTGTTACTGAGAGTAAAACCACAAGCAAGTCAGGGGTGGACGAAAGAACATACAAGCCTACGGTCTTTAATCTAATGTCCAAAACTATTTCTGAACTGAACCCTACACTAAGCCCCAGCGCACTGCCAGAAATCACTATGAGAGATGGGTGGAGTTTGGGTGGTGAATCAGATAGTGATATTGAAATTATGTCTCCTGTTGATCCTGGACTTATCTCACCAGCTGGCACCAACTCTAATGTGAGTTTTTAAAAAAACTGGAATTTTTATTTTGCAACTTCTGTACAGCCAAAGTCACACATGTCAGGCTGGTTTATGTGTTATAGTGGGGAAAAAAACTCAAATATGAAATGCACTTTGGATAGTGTGGGAAACTTTAAAAATGTATACACCAAACAGCAGACAATCCATCAATTATAACTTAGAATTTCAACTTAGAAATGTTTTCACTATATATACAGTATGCAGGTTAGTTGTATTACAGATTAACATTCTCTATTACATCAAATATTAAAATGTTTTTATTTTTTTATTTGTGCTGGTTAGTCCAACAGCCCGAAGAAAAAGCTTCCGACTGCGGTAAAATTCTTGGAAGGGGACTTGGTGTGGGCCAAATTCAACAGACGGCCCTGGTGGCCCTGCCAAGTCACCTCTGATTCAGACCAGGGGAGTCACACTAAGATGAAAGGTGAGGTTTGATGCGATTATCTCCTGCGATAGCATGGCTGCTATTGCTTACACCTGGCAAGACCGACTGTGAAACATGTTATCAGCACTACAGCGTCACAAACCTGCAAGAATACAGCAACAAAACTTAGGGATGTGCAAATGAGATAGGAATGAAGGAGTGACCTGAATAATGTTGTGCTCTGGCCCATGAGTACATATGTAATGATGTAATAATGACTGAGGTTGGACCTTCAGTGTGTTGATGGGCACTGCAGCCAATGAGATCACATCTCAAAATTGTCTTTGATTTTATTTATTTTTTTATCATTGAATAGTTTCCCACAACTTGACCTATTACCTGACAGATTAATACCAAGAAAAGTAATTTTATAATGTGAGTGAGACCAATTTTGTTTTGCTGCAGTTCCAAGTCCCCGCCCTTGTCGGATGTATTACCTGGAGACGATTGGGGAGGTTGCAGAGCGATCCTGGGTCTTGGGGAGTGTCATTCTTCCATTTGAAGGAGGCCATCAGTTTGAAGAGCTACCTGTGCTTCGACGGAGAGGGAAACAGAAAGAGAAGGACTACAAGTACACGGTAAATAAGGAAAAAAACAAACAAACATAAAATGTTTTATTTACTTGCTGTGAGCAGTGATCTGAAAGAGAATTTGGTTCTTGGCAGATTCCAAAAAGTTTGCTGACTGCGTGGAAAGTCAGTGTGGCAGAGGCTGAGTATCTGCTCCCTGGTCGACTGAAGAATCGTGAAATTGCTCTTTCGGCATCCAGCAATGGAGAGGAACATATACCCAGTCCTCTTCCCACTGAAAAGGCAGCGGAGGCCCCTTCTGTCTCTACTGACCCCGTTCAACCCACATCACCTGGTCTTTCCCCCAATGGGAATGAGCATCTAATCAAAAACTCTACAGTTAAAGCCAACAAAAGCAAAGTTTTCACCAAGAAAAAGAAATGTTTGTCAGAAATATTTGGTCATATCATTGGTGGAACGAAGGACTCCTATGCTGTCACAAACATGGCGGGCCAGCTCCATAAAGCAACACGTGCACTGAAAGAAGAGCCAAAGGACTCACCGTACGCTGATTTGGATTCAGTTCCAATGCTACATCGGCCTAAACGCACAGCAGTTTCTCCAGCACGTGATATAAACACATTAGTCAGCAAGGAATATGGTTCAATAAGAACTAAAAAATCTGCAGAAAAAGTCAGCCAGTGTACTGATGCCACTGATTCCTCCAGTTTATTGAAAAACAAATTGACATCTAAAGATAAAAACTGTGCTGAGCTGTCATTCGATTCAAATGAAAAGCACTCTGTGGCTCTTCTTGCCAGCAGTGGTCTGATGACGAGAGCTCTAAAAGCAGAGGAAGAGACTGATCTCAAAGATGCACTGGCCACAAGCCAAAACTCACCAGAAGCTCCTACTGATGACTGTTCTGTTGATACACTTATTAGTGCTTCCATCAAAACTGAAACATCTCCTAATTTGGAGTCCACCAGCGACTTGTCGTCCCGTCTGAACCGCTGCTCTCAGAAAAGGCGCACAAGGAAGCTGGATAAGAAACTCATTCGTAATGGCTCATTGATTAAATCAAAGTGCGAGGGTTTAAGTGAAACCGTTATAGAACCTGTTAAAATTAAAACAGAAAACATTGTCCCAGACCCACCACCTACCTCACCATCGTTGGATACCTGTCAGGATGGTAAGGAGCTCATGTTTAAATCTCTAGTGAAAGATGACAGCAGTGACTCTGAGCTGACTGCATTTACACCTGATTCCAACTATAAATTCAGTACTTTCCTGATGCTCTTGAAAGATATGCATGATACCAGAGAAAAAGAAGGTAAGCCTCTGGTGGTCCCGCCTTTGCCTGTTCTTATCAAGGAGGAACCCCTGGTAATCCCCACTTCTACACAAGGTGACGCAGTAAAAAGTTCTTGTGATGGTTTAACTCTTGGAATCAAACTAGAAAACGGGAAATCCGAAATGCCCCCAAATACTCCTGCAAAAACCAAGATAAGGAATAAAGCAATTAGGACAGCTGACACCTATCGTTATGTAGATCTTCCTGTTCAGCCTCAGACTGGGAGCTCAGACAAGCAGCGTAGAAAACAAAAACTTCCTGCCAAACTGAAAATTGGAATACCTGGCCTATCTCTGGATCTGGCTGACATGGCTTACGGCAGGGAGTTTGTCAGCGGCCACGCTGACTTGGCTGACCTTGGATCTGATTCTCCTGCCGCCACTGATCCCCCTGCCAGCTACCTCAGTAAAAACTCAGAAACGACAGTGGCTCCAAAGAAGCGCTGGCAGCTGGTGGAGGAGGCTGCTGAGATTAAGGGGGAAGTTGGGAATGAGGCGTTGGCCGAGAAGAAGGGCTCTTGCACCACGAGAGCATCACCTGATCTCGATCTGGGAATCGAGAAGCTCACAGAGAATGATTCGCATTCCTCAGACACGAGCAGCACAGCAGGTAAGATTTAAACAAGTGTTGTCTAAATGTTTACAAAGCTGGGAAAATACATTAAAAAAAAATAATATTTGTGTTATTTATTTCCACGTAGGAAACTCTGAGAAAAAACGCCTCCGGAAACCAACTAAACGGCTCTTGGAGTCAACTGAAGAGTATGAACAAATATTTTCCACAAAAAAGAGATCAAAGAAACACACCTCAGAATCTCCCAAAATGGTGAGAAGTTTATGAGCTTGCTTCTGCAATTCAAAAGAGTGATTTTAGTTCTACTAAACAATCATAAATTTCTCAGCGTATTTTTGTGCTAAACGTTTACAAAACCTAAGAGATAACTGGCAACTTAAAATGAGTTCTTAAATGTTATACAGTTAACTGATCAATAACAATACATAATCTTTCTGTGTGAATTAAGAATCTTTGAAAACTGAATCGAGTAGTTTCAAAACTTTTGTGCAGCAATGATATACTTCCATCATGTGTGAAAGGTGTTCGTTCCTGCTGCATAAAAACTGGTAAGATTAACAATAAAAGATAAACAGTAACATTTTTAGCCAAATTTCAAAGTTACAGTCAGTTAAAGTCAAATGGTTCAGATCTCGGAAAAATCAGTGTTTGATTAGGGAAAAGATATATTTCTGAGGCTTGTAGAACTTTCTCGGATAGAAAATAAGAAGCAAACTACATGTTTTTGGTGAGTCGTCTGGGAAAGAGTTGGTGAATGGGGTTTCATTGAGGAACAACAACCAATGACATTACAAGAGAAACGGGGTCAGGGGACACGAGAGAGGGAAACCCATGGTGGAAAAAGTAAGGTTTGAAATGACCACACAGATGCCTGATAAAAATCCATCAGATGAGCCAAACGTGGAGTCTGGTTTAAAAAAAAAAAAAAAAAGGTAGTGTTTGACCCACGGCTGTGCAATATAATAACCTAAAGACACTGAAAAGCGCATAGTCTGAATTAATCTATACACAGAGAACACTGAGGAGACAGATTTGAGGCTTCTTACCTCTTGCAGTCCAGAAACATCAACACAACACATCTGTTAGGGTTCCAGCCTACTCAGTTTTCCTGTTAACTTTTTTGAGAATATTATATGGGGCTTGGAAATGTTTTATAACTGACTCACCACCTGTCCTTCAGAACTGATCATGTTTACTAGCATTAACATAAAATAATTTTTACACCACTATTTCTGTTTTTTCATGAGGTTTCCATTAAACATTATTGAAACCCAGTACAACTTTTTTTCCCAACTTTATAATCTTTTCCATGTTGAGAAACTTTTTTTTCTTTTTTTTTACAATCTTTACCACCCAATCCAGGAGGTACCCTCGCAAACACAAACTAACCATGCACACAAAATAAAAAACAACAAATAAATGAATTAAAAAGACCCACATACATAAACTTAAACCATTCTGTCTGACCGCTAAGGGCCTAGCACCAACACTCTGGGCCTTAAAAAGTCCAGCAAAACCAGTACAACTTGATAAAAGTGTTTAGCATCTACAGTATAATTATACTATGCTCAAAAGTTGCCACAACATGGGCCTTGTGCTACACAGAATTACGTATTTCCTATACTTTGGTGTTTCACTGTCATGTCTGCTCGCGTGCAGGAGACTTCAGGGATAACTGCACTCCATGAACTTGGGATCAGAGCAGGGTCTGATACCTCAACCTCGTCATCGGTAGAGAGCACTGAGGCTCAAGGACAGCTGGAACAGAGTCCAACTCAGGATGAGCTTTCACCTGTAGTACCATCAGTATCTCCTGTCACAACACAACCCTCCTTTGACACAGAAACGGCAGAAAAAACGGATCTACTTCTTGAACCTGGTAAGTGAGTCTAAGGGTATTACCGGTTTTAGTTTTTGTTGAGATATCTTCTCTGAATGTGAGTAAATTATGCTTGTTTGTTTATTCAGACACAGGATTAAAAGTTCAAGAAAGAAAAAAGCCAAGGAAGCAGATGCACAAGGTGCTGGATTGTACCACAGAAGAAGTGTCTGTTGTTCCTGCAAAGAAGAGGGTATGTTTAATGTTGCCACCTTTACAGATTTAGATACTTTTCAGACCTTTTTAGCAATTATCATACAATCTACTGACTTTTAGGACAAACCTTAGCCAATGCATAGAGAGGATAATTGCCAGTATTACTTTTTGGGGGCAGGTCCTGATGCAATATGTTGATGCCCTTTACGTTACTGTGCAGTCCAGCTGAGTGAAGTATTCTCCTCTCTTTCAGCTATGTTTTTTTTATGGCCATATACAGACCTTGTGGGAAACATCCTCTATTGTACCAGTCCCTAAAACTAGTAAACCAAGAGAACTGCATGAACAGGCCTGTTGCCTTGATGTTGATCATTCGCGATGGAACTGTTTCTCTAAATGCCTGTAAATTAGATCCTTTACAGTTTCCTTACCAGGCAGGTAAAAGTGTTGATGAGACTAAGAATTTTACTTTGGGTAGAGTATACAAGTGTCTTGAAACTCCCATGTCCCACACTAGACTTTTTATTTGCAGATTTTTCTTCAGCTTTTAACAAAATGCAGCCTCACATGTTAAACCAGCAACTTGCTTCTGATTTTAAACTTCCAAATCAGATGTTATTGTTGATCTTGAATTTTTTAACCGAATGAATCCAGCGTGTTTGGGCACTTGTCCACTAACATCATCTCAAATACTGAATCCCCTCAGCGATGTGCAGTGTTGGGTAGTAGTTACTCTAACACCGTTCCTTTTGTTAGTAACTAATACTCTGCGTTACCCATTAGATAAAGTAACTCAGTTACCGTTACTCTGTGGGTCGTTAGTCCTTTACTAGCTACATTAATGTTGACCAGCAGCTGCAGCTTCTTCCCGTTTACAGCAGTGATACATCGTGGGCCGTCTTGTAACATCCGCCTGTTTGGGCTTGTTTTTTCTGGAAAGTCTCCAATATCGTCAGTTTTGGAGCTTGTTTTGTGTGTTTGCGTATTCAAGCTGCCTCTGCTCCCTCTGTGAAGCCTGATTCTCTCACAGCTGTCCACTGGAAGCAGAACGGAAAACATGAACACAACAGTCCTTTTTTTTCTTTCTCCAAGGAAAAGTCTCCTCCACAGCCCCGTTTCCTTGGTTACCGCGGCCGCGTCTGAACCGGCTCGCCCGCACCGACCCACCCACACGCTCAAAACTTCACTTGACAGAGAGACGGTGACAATGCCCGCGAATAAATAAGAAAATATTTAAAATTAAAATATTTAAAGAGTAGGAGAAACTGCATCAGTACACTTGGTGAGCCTTCCATGCAACATGCTGCCTCTTACCCAGAGCCTTCGTGTTATTTTATTTATTTATTCATTTATTTTCAAATCCTTTGATGGCCTGACTTAAATGAATAAGTGTTGAAAAATGACTCCATGGTTGAGGTTATATTTCCTACCACAATGAATGAAATTATGAGGATATTAATTGGAGCATTTTCCAGAATATCCTTTTTAAAAAGTAACTAAATAGTTACTTTTTATAGTAATGCATTACTTTTTGGTATTAGTAATCAACAAAGTAACTGAGTTACTTTTTTAATGAATTAACTAGTAACTTTAACTAGTTAAATTTTTTCAGTAACTAGCACAACACTGGCGATGTGTACCTTCTCACTTACTATTTATTTTGTAGCTGTAGGGCATCCCATGGAGGAAGTCATCTTGTCAAATTCTCTGATGACACCACCCTGTTAACACTGCTTCATGGGACAGAAGAAGGTCATGGTGGTGTTTTGTCAATATTTGTTCAGCGATGTGACAGTAATTATCTGGAAGAAATTAAGAAAAGACATAATTATTGTCTTTAGAAAGAGCTCTGCCGATTCAAAAGCCAGAACTACTCATACCGGAGTGGTCGAGATTGTGGATTCCTACAAGTACCTGGGAACTGTGTTTAAATCAAATCTAAACACAGAGACGATTGTTTAGAAGGGTAAACAGAGGATCCATCTGATGCTTAACTCTTTTGAATGAATGAATGAATGAATGAATGAATGAATGAATGAATGAATGAATGAATGAATGAATGAATGAATGAATG
>JAOXYM010000007.1:23954688-23966377 GCA_028567055.1 Leptatherina wallacei | reverse complement strand
CACACACACACACACACACACACACACACACACACACACACACACACACACACACACACACATACACATACACACACTTATCCTGTTTCATAACACCAATAAATATAATTAATGTCATGATCTGAAAGTACAGATGTGTTATTGCCCTCACACGGAGCTTTTCAATGAAACCACATTGTGAAGCTATTTTTGGAAAATTGGGTTGACATCCACGAGACCCCCTCGCCTTCACCCTCCTCTGCCCTGTGGTCCCTCCTACTCAACTCTGCCATCTCCCTTCTCGTCCATTGTTTTAACATATAGCACCTTCATTATTTTCCAAAACCATTTCAATTACCCCTGGAGCACGGGGTCCTTGCCAGCTCAATGGAACATAAAAACACAAGTGATTCACACAGAGCATAACAGAGAAAAATATCTCTTCCAAAAGTATGCACAGAAATAGAGTATTTCTTAAAAATGTTGCTATCTTTCACACTGCTTGTACCACTTGGCTTACAGAGGCTTCACAGGATGTGACTGCCTGCTCCGGGTGTTAAGGAGCTGCGGGAAAAGGCGTGCAATGAAATAGCACATGCAGCCCACTAATCATTTCTTTGTCTGAGCTGAGAGATGAGATCGAGACAAAAGCGCTTACTAAGATATGTGTGAAACGTAGATAAGGCCATGCACCTACTCTTTATTGTTGCCCACTCTCCATGAAGGTCACGTCTGTGATGCATTTTGCTGCATATCAATTATTATCCATAAGACTCTTTATAAATGACTATAAACACTTATGATTGCTTGTAGCAGAGTTTTTAAGTGCTGGGTACACAGCAGCGGATTATAAGTTTAGTATTCATAATTCTTCAGATCTCCATATTAAAATGACAGCAGTTCCATGTCTATATAGATTTCTATAAATTGTTTCTTAAAGAAAGCCACTGATACATCAACTATTGGTTTGTGAACTACTGTTTTGGACTTTAAGAGCCAGAGCTGGTATATAAGGGATGGATCTGAAGGAGAATCCGATATGATCTTTTGAATATACAACTTTATGTTTACATACAATCTAATCAAGTCGTCATGAAAGAGCAAATCAACAATAAATATTACATAATGATTGTTTGTTTTTAGGTGGATGAGTGAGACTTGATTATTAACATTTTTAGACTTTTACTGGTACCTATAGTGTTTTCAGACTTAAATAATGATGCAATAGACAGAAAAGTTACTATTCTTCATGTTTTCCTCACATATACAACAAAATGTATTTCAAGTCAAACAAACAGGCCATTTTGCCAACTTTTCTTAAAATACTCAGTAAGTTAATTTAAAAAAAAAAGAAGATCTTTGTTAAACTAAAACAAGTAAGATTTATTTGGTCAAATAAAAAGGAAATCATTGGCAAAAACATAGTGAGTATTTTTAGAAATTTTGTATAACTGAGCAGGAAGTACTCATTTAATATGAAGTGAAACTATTTTTAAAAATGAATAAAACTATAAAGCATTTGAACAAAAGCAGATAAAGTCTAGTATCATATATTTTTTTTTACTGAGCATCAAATGATGGAGTTTTCCTGGTAAAAATAACCTAAGGAAAACATGTATTTTGCAGTGAAGGGAATTAAATAAAGAGACTTCACCATAATAAACAAATCCCAATTAAATCTTTTGACTGAAACCTACTTTGAAGTAATTTTTTTAATACACATTAATGAAATTGGGTTGTATCAACGAATGTTAATTGAAATCTAAAATTTGTTAGATTTATTATCAGAGATTAGTCAAACCAAATTTGAAATAAGTAAATTAAACTAACAAAAAATCTAATTTCAGTGACTAAGACCAACACTTAGAAATGATTGAGATTAATGTAAACCCAAATTTAAACAAATTAATATTTATTTACATTTTAAAAGAACTTGATAATTATTTTTTTTTAGATGATGCATTATTTACCTGCAAGTTAGTTTACCAACTTATATTGGCTCAGCAGAGAAACTAGTCTGTCCTCCCCAATGAAAACTACGGGACCGAATCAATAACAGAAAATGAAAGAAGGGCTACAGCTCAGGGGAAAAATAAAGTCTCTGGCAGAGACTGGTAGTCTGTTTAAATGAATACCCCCCCCCCAAAAAAAGAAAAAAAAAGATGAGATGCTGCTGGCTGTTTGGAACATTTTTAAAAACAAGGGCAAAAGACGATGAAATCCCAGGGTTGTCAGGAGTTGGAGCTGCAGCTGCATTTTTTTCACTGCCATGTTGACAGTTGGCCCAATCTTTATCTATATCTACACAATGGTCTGCTTTCTGAGCAGTATCTTGAAAAAAAGAAACATAAGACTTGATTAAATGAAATAGCTATACAGCAGTGTGTTTTGGGAGGAATTTGGTACTTTGCTCTGTATCTAAAAAGCAGCCAACCGAAACTAAGCTCAGTTTTATAAACAAAATATACATTTAAACTAGAAGCTTCAGTGTATTACTTCTCCATTCAAAGACAGATTTCATCTTTGCCGCAGCATAATTTGAGATTAAAGCATTTTCTAATCTGATGAATTGATTAATCTTTCACTGTATGATCTATATTAGATATCTACTGCACTGCGATATAATGTTCAAGGGAGGAAATAATGAGCTGTACCCACTCTTGTTACTGTATCAGCAAAGTAGTCTGTTCCGGGTAATTGCACTTTTCGCAATGTAATTTTCAAGTATTTAACCTTTCCTTTGTTACAGAATTACAAAAAACAAAACAAAAAAACAGGTGTGGCAGGGAAGGGATGCAGAAATAGAAAAAAAAAATCACCTAAATGAATTATTATCAGTCAGTTGATGATGAGAGGAGGAAGATGAGGAATGCCTGAGGGTTTGAAGATGAAGGGTGAAGAAAATAAACATAAAACTAATTCAAATTTCAGAGACCAATCACCTTTAAGCAAGAAAGGAAACATCCTTTTTATGCAATGCTTGCTTTGGTCACCAAAATATAATCACATCAAACCTGCAAAGCAAGTTGATGAAAGGAAGCCACTGGATTTGAAATTTAAATCCAGTGCTTTTTAGGACTGAGGTCCACAATTTATGAATATCAATTATTTCATTTTATTCTAAAACATATGTTTGTTTCATGTTTTTAATTAGCTTGTTAATGCAACTGTTCCAAAAAAAGCACGTTTTATTCATGCTATTGCTTTGTCTGTATGAAAGGGGAGATGTAAACCTCTCCAGTCACACTGAGGAAAAAAGCTTATTAAGCAGCTTATACTCAAAGGTGTATCTCAAGCAAGTTGGCCTTATTTGATTTCATTTTCATGCAAGTCATTTCACTTTTATTTAGCAAAATGCGGAATATGGCTTTTAACCATGTTCATTTCTATATATTTTACCATTCCTGACAAGAGGTGTCAATTTGGGATAGCATTTCTCAAGCAAGCTGGCCTGCAGTTAAAGACAAAAAAGTTGTATTGTTTATAAAACTAAGTTCTGAATACCTTAGTCTGCACCATGTTAGAGACATTTAAGGAAACACGATATTTCAAAATTCAGGAAGTATGTCTCATACGGTGAGGACAGTCGCCTGCTTGACATTTATGTGCAAATAACAAAAACAAGGCATTTACAGAATTTGACCTAGATAGGTGAGATCAGCTGTGTGGAGGAGGGTTCACATATTTTGTCAAGTTGCATGCAGAGGTTGAGACCCCGTGGATTTGAGGTCCCAGCAGCTCAGTCAGGCAGCGTGCAGCCTCACTTTCATCTTTACAGGCTTGCAGTTGTTTAAAATCTGCAGTGATAGACGAGAGAGAAGCATCTGCAGCCGTACTGACAAAATCACTCAAGAGACACATGAGCATACCTACACACACACACACACACAAATTTCACATGCCATGCATTGCAGGTCAGCGTGCGCACACACTGCCAGCCGTATCAGTGGCTGCATGCCGTGGAAAGAGCTGGGCTAATAAGTGTGAAGCAGGAAATCCTGCTCTGCAGTTGGAGGCTAATGAATACTGAGGGAGCAACACGAGCAGATTGTCACCATCATCAGACTTCAGAATTTTAGCTCAGACCAAACTCTTACAAGACTCCCAAATAAAACTTATTAGGGAGTCTGGAAGTACAAACTCACAAATAAAATTAAATGATATTGCAAAAAAAAAAGCAAGAAAAAGAAAATCTATTTTTGGAAAGAGATGAGTTCCAGTGTCCTGCTTTGAAAGAGAGGGTATATTACAATTTTATTTTGTAGACTTCTCCATCGAGAAGTTGTTAAACTGTGTATGAAATAAACTAGTATCATGTTTTGTCCGAGGATATCAGTATGCTGTACTGGAGATTGCGAAGACAAACGTACCATTGGGGGGAATTTCTTGGCAGTTTGCTGTGTTGTGTTATATAAAGAGGCCCTTCCTGAAGCCCTCCTCCTACTTTAAATCTACTCTTTTAACTCTCTCAAGTCTGCAAATTAGAACTTTGAAAATTACATTTGGCATCTCTCAGAGAATGCCTTGAAGCTAAATAATTCTTACTTTGTGACATTGCCACAGGAACTGTGTGTATTCGTGTGAGGTTGTGGCGAGCTTCAGCTTGAAGCCAGGGGCATAAACACACTTCCATATGAACACAATAAAGGAATACTGCCAGGCATACAAACACACTCAAACAATCAGCAGTGGCCCACAGTCCACTAAAAGATGAGAGAATCAGACAAGTGATCGTCTATAACACGCAATGCAAGTTCAATGAGCCCTTCTGTTTTGCCCCCATCATAAAACTAGTTGTTTTGTTAACCTCCTCACTATGACAGTCCCATGGGATGGGGATTTCATTACAGTGTATTCTTTAATTTCCTCTGCAGCTTTTGTAACAGGCATTGCAGTGTCTGTGGAATCGGGGAGCCTCGTCTGGATCAAGAGGCCCTGCACAGCACTGACCGGATCAGAGAAGGGCCACCTACAGTTTAAATGAGACCCAGGGAATACTACAAAGATAGCAGTAATTGTTTGGATAAGCTTGGAAGGAATTCCTCCTCAAATTCCTAAAAGTGTTTTTGTCTCTTATTATGAGCCCTGTATTTGGAGACCACAATCCTGTAAAACTTCAGCTTTATAGAGTAAATAACAAAACTGATATTCTTACACTAAGTCTAAATATAAAAGAGGAAGCAAACTAACTTTATCATGTAAATGAAGACCAGAGTTCCAGAAATTATATAAATCTAAGAAGCTGAGATTACATATTTGATCAAGCATTTTAAAATGACCCTTACTATATCAAAGCCCACTCACAGATTTGGAGACAATTCACAGCAATAAATGCTTCATAGGGACGTTTCCAGTGGCAGCTAGAAATGATTTACAATCACTGCAGCAGAAACTTCCCACACCTTCACAAATGATCTCCTGCAAGACTCATTGAGCAGCTGAATACCATGAAGTTTTAAAAACGTAGAGGGTTTTAGGGGAAAGGGAGTGTGGGTGTATATTTCATAAACGCCCTAATACAAGTGTTATTTTGACATAAGTGAAATTTGACCCATTGAACCTACCTATGGGTAATGCCAAAAAGAAGGGCAGCCAGCAAAGAATAAACATGCCGACTACAACTCCCAATGTTTTAGCTGCTTTCTTCTCCCGGGAGAATTTAAGAAGTTTCACAGTGAGGGAACTTCTCGCCTGGTGCGCACGGCCCTTGCCGGTGCCTGAATCCTCCTGCACCTGAGATCCCTTGTGGATCCTGAGGGTCAGCTCGCTGGTGTTCATCCTCTCACGCATCACACCTGCCTCCAGGTTCTTAGTGGTCCTTTTAGCGACAATGTACACGCGGCAGTACATCGCTAGTATAACGACGAGCGGGATGTAGAAGGAACCGAGAGAGGAGAAGAGTGCGTAAAACGGCTCCTCGGTGATGAGACACACCGTGTCGTCCGGCGAAGGCGGCTGCTTCCATCCGAGCAGAGGTCCGATGGAGATGACCACCGACAACACCCAGACTCCGAGCATGGCCAGCAGAGCCCGCTTCTCTGTCACGATACCCGGGTACTGAAGCGGGTGGCTCACTCCAATGTAGCGGTCAATGGATATTACGCACAGGCTCATGATGGACGCGGTGCAACATAACACATCCACCGCAGCCCAGATGTCACAGAAGATCCTGCCAAACACCCAGCAGTCTAGGATCTCCAGAGTGGCGGACACTGGTAGTACTGTGGTGCCCAGCAGCAGGTCGGCGATGGCCAGGTTGATGATGAAGTAATTCGTCGGGGTCCGCAGGTGCCTGTTGCACACCACAGAGAGAATGACGAGGATGTTACCCGCGATGGCAAACACGATGAAAGCCCCCAGGACCAAGCCGAGCGGAATGGCTCGGGTGAGGTCCACCTCGCTGAGCTCCGTGCGGTTTCCCCCAGAACTGTTGGTGAAGTTGACCTGCAGAGACTCGAGCTCCGAGGAACCATTTTTCCACAAGTTTGTGACATTGTCAGTGCTTAGACTCATTTTGACTTACGACGTCCTCCATAGCAGGCTTCCGATCACTTGTAACTGCAACCAAAAAAAAAGGAGCTTAACTGAGCACAGAAAACCAAACTTGCCTATGTCTGCATGGTTTAGCTGATTGCCAGTTCTTTTCGAATAAGTGCAGATTACTTAGTTAATCAGTTCATTCTACGTGCAGTTCCCATGCGTCCCTCTCTCTCTCTCTCTCTCCACTCTCCTGAGGGCTCAGAGGATGAGGGGGTAGCAGTCATCTCCTACCTCCTCTCTCCCACCCACAGCTTTGACAGAAACTGACCAGACGTCCCCAAACACAAGCCGGTGAAATGCGCATGACACACCGCACGAAGAGACGTGACTACATATTAATTGCAGGCCGTGTTTTTGCACCATTTTACGCAAACTTGGCAGTCGGAGTGGAGAATTGCGCGTTTTGGGGGAAACACCTCATTAGTGTCTTGTATTTGCTCTGCCAACCCGATCTCACATAAATGCTTGTAAACGCCACGACCTCTTCAAACAACAGTTTTCGTGGTAATGGCGGCACACATGAGACCACCCGGTTTATTTTCCACCAAGGGAGGGTGCTTAACAATTACAACTGTTCTACCTAAGCCATTTTTTCCCCACTTCAAGGTGCTTTTTGGTTTTATATCGCTTTGTTTGGAATCATGCCTTGATGACAGTTTGGAGTAAGAAAATATTCACTTAAATCATTTTTAATAAGGAAGCTTTGCAACATGTCTCAATGTACATAAACATTGAGTTAAGATCTAATCAGTTTTTATTAGGAATTTTCAGCCAGAAACCTTAAAAGGTTAAACCAGTAAACTCAAGTAGATTACGTTAAAAAATCTCAGGTATTTCTCATGAATTACATTCCTATTTTGGTCAAATGCAGGAGTTCCTCTAAGTAATCTCATTCTGGATGTGCACTCACTCAGTGAAGAATGACTGATTTCATGGGCTGAGTTCCAAGGGCTTTAGTTTGGTTTGAAGAATGGTATAGCCATCTCATATGACCTGTGCTCCATTATCAGACATCAGATGGTTTATTGAGTGAACAGAGTCTTATGAAACTATCTCACTCTGATGTAAGATTTCTTTTTTTTTTGTTTTCCAAATTAAACACATGACCAGATATGGTGACCTTTCAAAGTTTTGACTGTCTTAATGTTAAAGCTTCTGCTTTTATGATTACAAACTATAAATCATTATTAGTAACTCACCTGATACATTAAAGAAACAACTTTTTTCTCAGCCTGTTCTGCTTCTGTGGTTCCTACATAGAAAATAATTCTGCATATTGCTTTTTGGACTTGTGTTACACTGTAAATCTTTCTCAGCACATAAAAGGTTCTCACCAAAATGACCTATTCTCTCCCACAGAAGACCCTTCTTTTGGGATTTCCAAAACACCTGAAATGAGTCCAAGTTTTTCTTAATTAATTAATTAATTTCCATCATAGTGTTATATATTTACATAATGTAATTAGTGGCGAGTTTGGAGCACCTCAAACAAAGAATGAGCTGCCTCATACTCCATTATTTTTAACTGATCAGGTAACTAATCAGAGCAGACTGGACCTTTTTGGAAGAGGGCCTTAAAGAGACAGGAGCTAAAATGTGGTTCATCATACCCAGCAATGTTTGCGGGTGGCAGACCTTTCCAGTTGTCGTCCTTGTGGGCGGATATTCTATTTCACGGGGTTTAGGGGGGGATGATCAGAATTTTTTTTTGTGTAAATGGTAAGAAGAATACTGCTGCTTCAAAAGTTTTATCATCATTCAGTGTGCTCCTGTTCCTCGTTCTGTCATTTAAAGTCTCATGTTTTATCCTTAACTCCAATTCTTTGATCTCTGAACAATGTCTCATTTACAATAGATGTGTTTTGCAATTTCCCCCTGGAATTGATAAAGTATTTTTCATTTTCTATAGCAAGAACTACCAAACACATGTATTCTGCACAAAAATAAGACTACTTTCTTTGTACTTCTATAATTCCAGATGTGAAAGAACTTTGTATTTCATAACACAGATAAAAAAATCAACAAACTTAACCGAGACTCAGTCTCTCTGGTTGGCCTTGTCTGTCTGAGCCTAGCTCTGTTTGAGTCACTTTCTCATGGTGACACAATTGTGAAACATTTTCAAAACAAATTCACCCATTTCTTATAAACACTTTGTCAAACCACAGTGGCCCATATTTGTCAACCTGTAATTCATATGAATTTTTGAGTGGATTTTATATAGAAAATAATAATTCAAACTGGTGAAATGAAAATAAAAAGCTTATTTGAAAGCAAAAGCAGAGGGTAAATATTTATTAATCCCCGTTTCTTATGAAGACCCCAAAAAGATCTGGCGCTACCAATTACTTTCAGAAGTCACATACAGCAATTAGTTAAATAAGGTCCACCTACAATCTAAGTGTCACATGACCTCGGTATCTTCTGAAAGGCTCCACAGGAACCACCAAGCAAGTGACACCATTTAAGGACCAAAGAGCTCTCCAGAGATATCAGGGACAAATTTTTGGACAAGTAAAAACCAGGAATGGGTCATGAAAAATAAAAAACAAAAGCTGAAACTGTGAAAATTCACCTTTAAATCCATCCTCATAAAATATGCCATCTGCCCAGGGCTGTCCACCAAAACTCACAGAGAGGAAACAAAGAGACTAAAGGTAAACCTGAAAGAGCTGGAAATCCCCACAGCAGAGACTGGTATGTCTGCCACTAAAAGCTGTACACTCCACAGAGCTAAGCTTTACAGAAGAGTCATAAGAAAAACAACAAACAAAAAAACATTGCTTACAGAAAAGTTAACCAAAAAGCAGTTAGAGGAACATATGGAAGAGGGTCCTCTGAGACATAAATTGAACTTTGTAGTCATTAAGGAAAAAACTATGTCTGGTGTATACCCAACACCTGTCATAACCCCAAGAACACCATCTCCACAGTGAAGCATGGTGGTGGCAGCATCATGTTATGAGGATGTTTTTTATTGGCAGGCTGGGGTGGATTAATGCACAGGCCAACCGGGGCTGCAGCCTAGGGGCCCCATGTGTGTAAGGGGCCCCTATTGGCCTGAAGATCTTTAACTTTAACCTCTATTGGCCTATTATAAAAACAGCAAAAACAATTGGCTGAATGCAGCCGGATCCCCTTTTCTCGATCTAAAAAAGATATCACTGATGGGGACAGTGATCATCAGTTTGGACTCACTGCAGGCTACAGAGACTGGGAAAATGCTGCGATGTGCTCTCTATACTGCAGATGGTATTTTTTTGGAATGGTTTTATTCTGGTACAGTGTAGTTTTGTCTGCCTGCATGTTGTAATTTTCTCTGTCAGATATTCTAATGCAAAGGTTTTCAAACCTGAGGTTGGGACCCCAATGGGGGTCATGAGATAATTTGAGGGGGTCGCTAGATTATTGTTAAAAAATATATGGCCTACATTTATCAAATAGGGAATTGTATCATGGATGTCAAAATGAAACCATTAATGCAGAGAAGAATCTGCGAAATGAGAATCTTTATTTTCAACACAATGCATAAAGAACAAAGTTATTACTCAGGTCATATTGAAAATCAAAATTTGGTATTATCTCAGCTAGAAAAGCTGATTTTGGGCATGTAGGTGAACCGGATCCACTGAAAACCACTCCTCCTTAATTTTGTTTTGAAGTATTTTATCCAGAGGATTCTGCAGAATGACCCATTTGATACATCACATGGTTGGGGGTTGTGAACAAGTTATCTTGGAGGTTGTGGCTAAAAGAAGATTTGGAACTCCTGTTCTAATGAATGTTGTTTCATGACATGGGGGGGGGGCACTCACAAAAGTAGCCTAGGGGCCAATGACCGCCTTTATCCACCACTGTTGGCAGGAACTGGAAAATTGATCAGAAATGAAGAAATGATGGATGGTGCTAAATACAGGGAAATTCTTCAGGAAAACTTGTTTTGGTCTTTCAGAGGTTTGACACTTTAGCCCTAAGCATACTGCTAAAGCAACACTTGAGGTTTAAGGGGAAACATTTAAATGTGTTGGAATGATCTAGTCCAGGACTCTTCAACCTCTGGTCCACTGTTCTGGCCACTGTCCTGTAGATTTTAGATGCTTCTCTGCTCCAACACACTTGATTTAGATTAAATGGATCCAGCAGCGTATTCTCAAGTTCTGCACAATAACCCATTAATTTGAGTCAGGTGTGTTGAACCAGAGAAACATCTAAAACCAGCAGGACAGTGGCCCTCAAGGACTGGAGTTGAAGAGCCCTAGTCTAGTCAGAGACTAGACCTTGATCCAACTGTGTGTCTGTGGCATGACTTAAAGGTTGCTGAATACCAGCCGAACCCATCCTGCTTGAATGAGCTGGAGGAGTTTTGCTTTGAAGAATGAACGAGAATCCCAAAGGTGGGATGTGCCAAGCTCAAAGAGACATACCTTAAGAGACCCGAGGCTGTAATTGCTGATTCAATTAAATTCACGTTATTACTCCAAACTTGGTTTACTAGAATTGTGGGACAATTAAGAATTATTTATCTAAAATCAACATGGTTTAATGTTTTTTTTTTTTGTCTAAATTGAGGTTGTACTTTATTGAAGCTCTTGATAGAGACAACTTGGCTGGTGTGCAGAGCGGGAGAAATGTTCTGTTACATGCACTTGATGATAATTGATTGATAAAAGCTGTATTTTCATAAAATTGAACATTACCAGGTTCATCACAGCTTAAATTGACAGTTTCAATCTGAATATTCAGCAGATTTAACAACAAGCATTTCTTCAGAAACACAAAAATACAAATGGGTAATAAAGGGAAAGTTACAGATTTTGTAACTACTGGTCTTAAGCTGATACAGGAGGACCCCCTATGACGGGAATCCCCAAAATATATTTCAAACTATGGGTAAATGATTCCGTTTTTTTTGTCAGGTCCTACAGGTTCTGATGAGGATTGCATCATCTTGTTTATAAACTGAACCAGAAATCAGTCATCCTAATGGAGATTCCTGTATATTTTTGCAAACCACTTAGTCTTATCGTTGTTTGAAACTTAGCTGTTGATCAATTTAAGATATCTATCAGAAATAATTAACTCAGCTAACCTGAATTAATTAACAGCCAGGAGTCATATAGTCAGTTTTTCGTTCTCCAGAGATGCCAACAGCAAAATAAAGAGATCTCTC
>JAOXYM010000007.1:23929411-23940536 GCA_028567055.1 Leptatherina wallacei | reverse complement strand
AACTAAAATGAAGTTTAGATTTAATAGTAATGTGTCTGAATGAAATGAAATAAAATATACTTTATTTATCCCTCTTACAGGGAAATTATTGTAAAATAAAGACCAAAATTTATTTCAAATGGAAGCAACTATGTTTTACACAAACCACTCCTTCTCTCATGACGTCTTGTCTCTGTTCTCCCATCTATTCTCTCTTCTTCCCCGTTATTTCTCTCAACCTCTTCTTTTTGCTCTCTTCTTTTTTCTGTCCTTACCGTCTCCTCATCTGTCTCTCTTCCCGAAGTGTATAAAAATATGTTTAGAAAAGAAACCTTCCTTAATTCATCTCGATGTCTAAATTAACTTTTGATTTGACCCACTGAAATATTTTTCCAAAAGTATCCAAACCAACAAAACATGCTTTATATAGCAACACAATAATCCTGCTTTGCCTTCTTTGCTGATAAATTGTGCCTATAGATACCACTGTTACACCAAACACACACATCCGTGGTCGGTGGCCTACAATGAATGTAATAAGGCCAGACAGTTTTGTTTATTTTGAACAACACAGGGACATACGCCTCATCTATTTCTCCTGGGATGAGTGGACAGAGGTCTGTGTACTTTTTCTGTCTCACCTCCATCACCTCTCTGGCTTTTCCTTTCTCTCTCTCCCAAAGCTGAGCTTTTTTCATTGCAGCCTTTTCATTGCTATCTAAAGAGAGTAAACAAACGATCAATGTAAATCTATAAATGCTAACCGGCCTCTGTTAGGATAATCTTGCAATGAATCTGTGCCACATAGTAGAGTACCAGTCAAAAGTTTGGACACACTTTCCCATTGGATGAGAAAATGTGTCCAAACCTTTGACAGGTAGTGTATATCTACACACTATCATGATAATTAGACTAATTGTCACAATGTATCTACTCGAGTGTGTAGATGCAACATGATAACTAGTCCAGAGTTGACATAAAAGAAGTAAAACTTCTGTTGACAACTTGTCAGTCTGAATGAATGGAAACATTAACAAGTTAAAGCTAAAGTTGGTCATGTTGGAGAGGTAGCAAGATTTGAAATTGACACCTTTTCTAAGCTCCTCCTCCTCCCATCAATGCTTTGTTCAAAATGTAATAGCAGAATCTCTCTATGTCTCAGCCCAGGGTGAAGTACAACTTCTAATAATAAAACCTATCATGCATATTTCATGCTTTTACGATCATCTATGAGATTAGAACTAGTCCAACCAGTCTACGCTTTGTAACATTTAACAACATATTAGTCATTTACTCTCAGCAACAGGACAGCCGTGTGTCTCTTAGTCCATTAGCAATAACTAGCACGATAAACATGACTTGTTCATCTTGACAGCAGCATGGAAAGCAGAATTTAGTGTCGGATTGACAACTTTTCACTAAAACTTACCATGCTGTTGTTGGGAATAAAATCTTTTCTGTTAATGCTCTTTGACCCACTTCTGTCTAACGGTCCTGTGTTCTGCACGGAATCTGAGTGAACCAAGAGGTCTCCGACGGAGGCAATCTTCGTGAATTAAAGGTCTGGTTTCTTCGCATTCAGTTTTTTTTCATAACTAAAGTTTTCCACAGCTGCCATAGAAACAAAGAACTGCTCAAATCTTCCCAAATTTCCTTGACATCATTGAGAAAATTACCCAGATCTCTTTACAGTTACGTCTCACAGGCACAAAGTGCCACCGCAAAAAAAGGCGGACAGTCTACTTCCAGCATTTGGCCGGGTCAAGCTATACCTGTCCTACCTTTGAGTAAGCTACACTCTTCGTGCATGTTTAGTTTGGCTGGCACTCATGTAGCCTCCCACCATAACCTGGTGGAAGTAATTTATTCTACTCAGATAACCATAGTTCAAAAGCGAGTTTTTATTACATACACAGCAGAAAAATTCCAAAGTCTGGACCACAGTGTCCTCAGTATGGCCATGCATCTGCACTGTCCTTTCTGTAGCAGCCTTTGTATCAGCACGGTTTTAATTTTATCATGAGGATCTTCTTTGAGCCAATAAAAGTTAATTAGTCGGTGAATGATAAGCACATCTCTGTATGTTAATCAGCACTTTGCTGCAAACTAAAACAAGTTTTAGAAAAAATTTTGAATTGATTCATTGTCGATTCAATTAAAACTATTGTTTTGAGAACACCTCTGTCCAGCATGTGTGTCCACCTCCTGACCCAGACCTGACACCTATCTAGATTTGGTTAGAATAAAATCTCTCTGCCATGTACTCGAATTGCTTTATTTGCTAAACTTGTATATTTTAAAGGCTGTCATGAGTCTTTGTTGATTTGACTCAAAAATGACTATTCACTGATCACTGAATAGTAAAATAACATTATTATTTTTTTTTTCTTTAAACGAAGTCCTTTTAAAATTTGACTATAAATATTGTCAGGCACAAACATTTTGGAACTCCCACCCATATTGGGGATACCTCTGACAATAACTAAACTGCTTATTTGAGGCTGAGATTGCTGATATGTTACACAAAACCTCTACTGAAATCTCACTCTGACATCTCAAAGAACGTAAACAGTTGCAGGAAAAGAAAAATGTAAACGCAAGAGAGAGCAAAGGACTGCCCTAGGAAGAAATTTTACTCAGCTGGAGCGTTACACCTAAAAAACAAAGTGCTTTGTGCTCACTTGACCAAACTGTGAGTACATGGACACACTTAAACGGTGGTTAGCTGTGCAACAAATACATGTACATACTCCTGTCTGTGTACTGCACCTTGCAGGTCACTGTGCTTGAAGTGAACATTTAGGCTAGGATGATTTCTGCCAGTCAAGCAGGAGAGGAAATCCTACACCACAAAGAAAAGTGCTGTTCCGAGAGTGATGAGACCCACTGCAGACAGGAGGTTATTTTATCAGCTAAAGTTCAGCCTCTCTCTTGCTGTGTCCCTAATCTTTCGTTCTCTATTGAAAGTTCAAGAACTTTGGGGGTTACAGCACTGAACATTTTGTATTTGTGGAATACATTAGCACAAGTCTATCTCACCACAATTGCTTTTAATTCTGCTCAATTTAAGGCAGACATTTTGAACCCACTTTGGTCCTCACTTTTGCAGCATTGACTCAGTGACCTCACTTTGCAAAGCTGTAATCAGCGTCAACAGCAGCAAGATATCCAACATGCTTACTATTGTTGTAGAGATTCCTGTCCAGTGTTTTTATATCATGTTATTGTTCTACAGTCTGCAGTACTGTTGCTTACTGGACTGGAATGGGGTCATTTGCCTAAGCTCAGATCTTTAGATTATAGATACAGACAAACAATAGTCTTGATGAGCATTTTAGTTCCTTAGACTGATTCATTAAAACATGGCCCAAGATGGGTGTGCATTATCCATGGTGATTTTGAAAATACTTATGTTTTAACCTAATCAAAATGGCCCAATTTTCCCCTTGTTCAATTCATAAAATACTGTTACTGCAGAGTTTCATGTTTGGTTGAAAGAATGTACAAAAATGGAAACAAAAACTGTCAGTAAAGAAAATGTGTATTAAATAGTAGCTGCTGGTTTTAGCTTGTTTGGCCAAGTAAAGAGAACAAAGTCATTGATCTAGGAACACAGTGCCAAGATGGGTCACATCAACTCAACTCTGAAACCTTAAACTAAGCCATTTAGTTTGTATTAAGTGATGGTGAGTCATCCAGCATCAATGACCCTGGCTTCTCAGAACATCTCATGAAAGCTATAGTGAGCACATCCCTTCGCCCAGGGGGTTGTGTAATACATAGCAAAATAAACATAGTGGACAAATGTAACAAGTAGTCCTCTGACCATGGGTGAAAAGGTTAAGACAGATAAAGAATAACCCACTAAAGCAGTCTGATAAAATCGATTTCCTTCACTGAAAATAAGGGACATGTTGTCCTCCCTCAGGTCTAACCGCACTCAGCTCATCACACTCTTTTTTTAAATGTATTTTTATCTTATCACAGTTTATTTGGGCTGATAAAACTCATCATAGGTTTCCTGCTCTATTTCTAAGCAAAAACAAGACACTGTAATCTACAGAAAGCCATTCCTGAAAAGAAAACATGCAGATAATGATATTTTTGTATGGGAAGAGACAGCGTTTCTCCATGTTTTGGTTAGCTTAACTATGTGACACTGAAAGGGATCTTTCTGAAAACAGCAAGACATTACTGATGATCTGACCTCAGCGATGGCCCCAATGTAGTCTCACCAAGCCTCCTGTAGGGAAAGGAAAGCTGTCAGTATATAAAACTGGTGTTCTCTCATGACAACATGGTGCACTTTTAATTCCCTGCTGCCTTAAGTGCATTCAAAAATATCCAGGGCTTACACAGCTGTGGTTTGGCTGGTATGTGCTTGATATGAAGGTCATTATCTTTGCAGCAATTTTCCATCACATCCCAACAAACACAAACTAAGAACTCATCAACAGACTGTTGAAGTGGTTATAGCCAAGAACAAAATCTTACATTTGCAATATGAAAGATTCTGGTACATTTCAGCCTTGGAGCTTAAAATGTGATTGCTAATACTAAAAACTCAGCAGATTTTCTGTTTAATTTAGCCTGTCCCATAACTATTTAAAGCAGTGGTTCCCAAACTTTTTGAGACATGACCCCCAAGATAACATACTTTGGTGTTCACAATGGTTTTTGACGGATTTGGTTTACAAAGCACCTTCATGCTCCAGATCAGCTTCTCTTGCCGAGATAATGCCAAATTTAGATTTTAAGTAATAACTTTGTCGTTCATACATGAATGCTTTAAAAGATTAATTTCACAAATTGTTTTTAAGTGTTAATTTTGAAAGCCCTAATAAAACCCCCAAATTTATTTGATAAATGTAGACTATATCTTTTTACAAAGATCTGGCAACCCCCTGAAATTATCTTGGGTCCCCTGTGGGGGTTGAGGACCCCAGTTTGGGAAAGGCTGCTTTTAAGTATTCATAAAACCTTTTAATAAATGATTGTTTTGGCCATATGAGGGCAGCAGAAATAATATCGGGATACAACACCGACATATCATTGTTTGTATATTACACAAACCGTGTAAGCAATGCTAGCTATGAAATGGAGCACTGTTTCTGGCAATGTTTTGAATATAAGACAAGGATTCAGTCTCCCTTATCAATTTTACCCTCTGCCAGGACCTGAAGGAATAATTAATTCTTTAGCTGAACAATGCTCTACATTGTCCAGCTTATTACTGACTGTCTGCAATCCAGAGCTTTTTATTTTCTTATTTTGTGGCGCCATAGTCTGGAAGAACTTGCAGGTTCAACTGATGTTTGGTATCACTAGAATAGTTATGTGATCCTTTGATTATAGAGTTTGGTATCTGTCTTTAGTAAAACTTCATGAGGCTTGTATTACTCGTAAAATACAGTATATAGGGCTTGTGCAGTATATATTGCACAAGCCCTTGCTTGAGTAGCAGTGCTAATCTTTCGAAAGATGTGTTTTTTATCTGCTGCCCTTCACAAGTCAAACAAAACTCTCTGTAATTTTCCTGTATTATATGAATTGGGTTTCCATCAAGTTGCAAAGCAAATTTGAAACATTTCAAATTTGACTGTGTATCAAATACTTGACGTTCAGTGGTGGCGGGATATGGTTTTGATTCATCTGCAGGGCAAAAAGTGGGTCAGGGAAGGTTCAGTAGAAAAGGGAAGGTTTTGCAGTACTCAACAGTTGAATCCATGTTGGAAGTTGTCACTGCAAACATTGGGGCTGGAATCTGTCTTGACCTGATCTGTGTCCTTCTTTTTAAGTAAAATATTGGAAATATTTCCCTTTCTGTTTATTCTTATGTCTTTCCATATAAAATAAGACTGATTGCAGGCTATATTTATTCACATTGTCACGGTGTAGTTTACTTTAAAATCAACTTGAAACCTTGCAAGCTTCCTGTTTAAATTAAACTGGATCATGTAGCTCTAGCTTAGTCAGCGCTAAGTAACGTGGATAATGAGGTGCTCTTTGAGCATTATTTGAGTTTATTTCACCTCCAATGTGAATATCTTAATTAACTGAGTTGATGTTTTGTCAATTAATACACTCACAGAAAATTTAATATGACATGGTTTCCCCACATTATCTTAAAACTAATCTAGTGCTGCAGCATTGCTAGATCAGCACTGCTAGGATGCTTCAGGCTAACACTAAGTTAACTTTTTATAACATCAATAGTCAAACTTCCACAGGTACAAAATCTCTTCCAGAAATGTGTAACCAAATATTTTTAAAAGATGACTTATGAAGAAACCACTAAAGGGGCGACCAGTGCCCCCCTGGTCACCCCTTTAGCTCTACCCCTGCTCCTGCCCACCTATAAAAGACCACAACACTTCTACCATCTACAAATGTTTTGAGTTTTTGAAGGACAGAAGAACCTTATAAATATACTGGTTTAAACAATCATCATGTAATTTATACTTTAAAAATTCTCGTCCTTTCTCTGAAATGTATATACATTACAGAGATCTGTCATCAGCGGTTCACCCTCTGCAAGTTTTATCTGGGGCTGCAAAGAGGCTGCACTATTGTGGTGTTCTCTGAGCACCAGCAGGAATACTTCATCACTAACTCTGAAAAGAGAAATGGCTTTCTTGTTGGACAGAATTATAAGTTTAAAGGTATATTTATAGGATATGTTTTTGCTGCCTTCGTAAATTTTGGCTCCCATGACTCTTTGTAATATATGGCCATCAAGGGCATCCTCACAGTGAAATCTAGCAGCTGTTAATATGGATTTGCAACAGAGAGTAATCATAAGCTGCTCCAACAATTTGGGACCATGTCAGTTTTAAAAGTTCTGGTTTCTTTACATAATATACAAAGAAATATGTGGAAACACATCATAAACATTACTGTGACAATCAGAGTCTTTAGAAGGACTTGCCAAGAGGGGAAAAGAACATGAGTCTAAATAAACTTCACATGGAAGTTTGTAAATAAATCCCAAAATAATGCCTAACAGATAGCTCTCTTGACACTGACCATGGCCAAACCTCTGTGAGGAGGGAGATATTTCCATCCTGAGAATTGTTGTGTACCATGAGATCCTTGAGCAGCAAAGACAACCAGGGACTTTGTGTAGATGATTGAAAAATAGGTCTGAACCCATTCAAAGCCACGTAGAGGAAGATGGATTATCAACGTTTGCTGAAATCCAAATGAGACGTGCAGGGTAGCTTCCAAGTTCAGCTCCCACTGGAAACTAATTTCAGGTGCTTTTCTCCGCCAGTGATCAAACAAAGATATCAAAACCACTTCTGGTTAGTGTCATTCATCACTTTGGTAAATTAAGCCTCATCTTAAAGAGTGAAGGGAGACGGAAAATACTTTGGCTTCATGAAATTATTCATTCCCAACTCAGGACTTGCTCGGACATCATTATCTGTTCACACGAATCAATGTGTTTTCCCTTTGAGAACATTATCAGCAGCATAATCCAATAATAACAAGTCTTAGCTTTGTTTGTTTTTTATATATAATTTATTTCTTTAAAGTCATTAAATGCAGCCGCTTGGAGCACATAAATATTTAGAAAAAGTGCAGATTGCGACATGTTGGAAACACATGGTTGCAGTTACGCTGAGAAAGATACTAAACATGCATGATGAAAAATAGGTTTGTCTATCTCTGGTATATTTATTTGAGCTGAAGTGCATCCAATGCATGAGTGCTTGGCATGTATGTTTGCATGAGTGAGCGTTAAAACTCCAGTTAATGGATCCAGCCAAGAAACAGTGCAGAGCACACGTTACTACAAACAACAACATTCAGACTTTTGTATGCATTAAACAAACCAGATACAAGTGTGGTAATTACTGAGCTGAAGAGGTGCTTGTAGGCAGATTACTTTAACTTTGGAAAGCTCTCTTTTTGTTTCCACACTTCAGACCGAGATAAGCTGATAGTTTGCTGGCCGTACAGTTTTAAGTCCTTTCCACTGAACCGTTCCAAAAAATTCACCCTTCTCTGAAAGCATGAACATTAAATCAGTATGTTATGATTCCAGAGTCTGCTTTAATCTGTTAACTTTTTTTTTTATAAAATATTTAATCTTTTACAATTTTGGAATAAAATTAAAATGATTTAAAGGTAGGGTAGGAGTTATTTTCTGGGAGCATTTTTTTTATTTTTTTTTTACTATATTGCTTAAAATCTCCGTCACACCCTGATTGCAGCCAATTAATTAAATAATCTAACAAAATTTTTTATTTTTTAGTCACATGTGGAATGGACAGGACTGAAAAAGCACCTTCCAATCATTTTAACCGACCTGTTCTAAAAGATTGGATGGTGATATGTCAATCAAACTCAACTGCCATTTGTCCCTCCTCCCTCTGTGTTTTCCTGTGCTCTGGAGGCGTTGCTTCGGGGGAAATCCAAAGAAAGCGGTTTAGACTTTTGAATTGTGTATTTTAGAAATGTAGCTTGCTCAAACTGTTTTTCCAGGATCTTCTACCCTTACTTTAAGAACACCACCTTACCTAATGCTACCTTTTCACAGACTAATTTCATTTCAAGATTGATGTATACGGACATCAAGCTTACAAGCTTCTCATTTTACACTGACTGACGGCATCTTTTATATTATCAAAAAGGCTTTTGGGGCTTTGTTATGCAGAAAAATCAATAGATGTGATCTGCTTGACTAGCATCAAATGAAAAGAATCTGAGTGCTTTCATATACTTCCTGTTTCTTTATTCAGCCACTCACACAATGTATTTGTCTCTTTTCTGTTCTGTGTTTCCACCTTTTGGCATGTGTGCCTAAAAAGCTATTTTCTTAATTAGAGTAAAATGATGCCTTCAATTTGAGCTCAGCTAATGGATCAGTGCCCTGCATGATAGGGAATGAGAAACAACTCGTTTCAAGGAACATTGAGCTGGCGGTGTGCACGTGAATAACTGAAAATTAATTTTCATTAGCAACATGGTGATGACGATTTGAGCGAAAAGGTATTAATCAAATAGTATTTCCTCTGAACTGAATAAAATACTTGAAATACATACTCAAATGACTGAAAAACCAAATGGAAAAACTCTCATTTAGTTTCAATGTGACAAATATATTGAACTAATGGCAAACATACCTACAATACCTAAGATACTTGTTTTAAAGCTGATCCTAGAGCCCTCAGCTTTTTAAAAATACAAATGTGTGTGTGTATGTATGTATGTATGTATGTATGTACGTACGTATGTATGTATGTATGTATGATATTCCCTTTCCATCCAGCAGCTTTTAGCATCTTCCACTCATCTCACTCCAATTTTGACCCACAGACCTGTTCTCCCTCTTCTCCATCCTTTTTGGGCTTTTTTCACTGCTTTTATTCTTATCGTATGTTCTTAAAACCTGCCATTCCAAATGACAGCTTGGCAAATACTGCTTATTTTAGTCCATTGCCTCTTATACTCGCAATTTTAAAAGGGGTCATGGTCTAAAGGGCAACTTTAGGCCCTTCTCAGCATAACACATCTTAACACCTGAAAATAAAATCCCCCTGTTTTCAAAGCTATTGACTATTTTCCAATGGCATAAGTTACCTTCTCTCTGACATACAGTAGCTGCACATCAAAAACATTAAAAGAAACCTGAAAAAGGGGTTTATAAAAAGAATGATGGCTTCCACACAGGTGAATATTTGCTGTAGTCATATCCATATCCAGTATATGTTTGAAACTTACAGGAAAGTTTGGAAATAATTTATTTTCATGAGCTTGTATTTATTATATAACCTTGGTTTATCCCCATTAAACCCAGAAGTGTTACTTGTCTCAGGAGTTTCTGCACTGCTTAAGATCTGTGTGCTTCAAACAGTGGCAATGAACAACAAAAGATGCATGTAGCTAATTAATCTTTAACATAAGTCCCTTTAACTGAAATCAATATAATACACAAAAAGAAGGGAGACACAGAAGGAAAAATAATATGTTCTGTTTAAAATAAAGTAACACTCTTGTCAGTTATTGTCCAAATATGCCTTCCTCTCAGACCATCCTGCTTTGTTACCAAGGTGACGAGTATCGCTCCAAGTGGTGGTGATTTCACTTCTGTGAAAGAGACAATGAATGTTTATTTCTACTTTTTTATTGAATTAAAATTCCAATGCTAAACTGCTAGACTAGACATTTTTGATGCCGAAACCAACTATAACAATACATTTTCAAAGATATGACAGCATAGACCTTCAGCCTCCAGGTTAGCAAGCTTGAAGTGTTACTGTATTACTGTATGCTGTTTAGATGAATAACAGTCAATTTAGATTAGTGTGTTAAAACTTTAATAATGGAGAAAAGTTAATTAATATTAATTATGGAAATAAGTTTTCTTATCTGCTCAAATACAGACAGGCTTAAAAATAGTCACACTGCACCTAAATGATTTATCTAAAAATCATACTGTCAGAATGTTAAGATTTGTAGTTTGTGGAAAATTGGCCCAATGTCTCCTTTGGAGATTATAGGGTGAACCAAATGTCTCACATTTAGTTGCTCTATTGAATCAGAACTAATGCACAATGACTAGAAATTACAAAATTTATTGATACTTTTTTCAATATCAAAACAAGGCAAAAATATTCAGTGTAAACAACATTCAATCAAACCTAATTCAGTGATGTGGAAATGAGGGACAAGTTGGGAAAAGATCCAATCAGAGTTGATCTCCGTGTGTGGTCAGGAGGAAGGCGATAGATTTGATCTACCAGGAAGACCATGTAATTACTTCCAGTGTACTTTCGTGAAACTAATGAGATAAAATGTCACCTGGGAGGAAAAAGAATTGGCATATGGACACATTTCACATTTGATGTAAAGCAAAGTAAGATGCTTTTTACACTGGAGAAACTATTCTGAAACATCTGAAACAAACAAAAGAAAAAAAAAAAGAAATCCTAGCCTGTCCCAGACGAAAGATGAAAATTGCAAAATGCAAAAGAATTGTGGGAGTATCTGCTAGTGGATAAAAACAATTCAATTCAATTAAATTCAATTCATCTTTATTTGTATAACGCCAATTACTGACTATGTCATCTCAGGGCGCTTCACAGACAATCAGTTTGAGCCAATCTGATTGTCATTCATTGATTCATACAAGCCAATT
>JAOXYM010000007.1:23908457-23929311 GCA_028567055.1 Leptatherina wallacei | reverse complement strand
TGATAGCTGAAGGCTCTGCCTCCCAGTCGACTCTTAGAGACTCTGGGAACCACCAGTAGACCTGCAGTCTGAGAGCGGAGTGCTCTGTTGGGAACATAAGGAACTATGAGATCTTTGATATACACTGGAGCTTGGTTGTGGAGAGCTTTATGAAATGAAATGAAATATACTTTATTTATCCCTCTTAGAGGGAAATTATTGTTGTAGCAGGGTTTTTAAAAAAAACAAAACAAAAACAATAATGATACAAAAAAAAATTAAAAGGTCACACCCTGGACTTAATCTGCTGCTCTGGCATCACTCCCTCCAACTGCACCGCAGATGAATTTACCATCACTGATCATTTCCTGTTCTCATTCACTGTCTCGCTTTGTCTTTCCATGAATAAGACCCCATGTCTCATCTCCTACCGCAATATAAAGGACATGGCCACCCTTTCTTCTAGTATCAACAACATCTTGATCCCTGATTCTTCTTCCACCTTGGATGAACTGGTTTCCTCATTATAACAATAATCTGAATAATATTCTCAACTGCCTTGCTCCAGTGAAAACTCGCTCCGTCACCTTCTTTCAATCTGCTCAATGGTTTACCCCTGAACTCTGGACTCTGAAAGCCAAAAACCGCCAATTCGAACGTCTCAACAGGAAAACTGGTCTCACTGTTCATAAAGATTTGCACCATTCCCATATGCAGCACTACAAGGACCTAATTGCAAAAACCAAAGCCAACTATTTTTCAGGTATAATCAGTGACAATGAAGTGCTCAAGTAATTTTCAGATCTCATCTGTAAGTCTAAGCCTTCAACCTGTCAGCTCGATCCCCTCCCTACAGTTTTGGTGAAATCCTGCCTCTCTTCCCTGCTCCCCCTGATCTCTGCCATCATTCACTCCTCACTCACTACCCATTCTCTTTAAAACTGCAGCTGTCACCTCGATTCAGAAAAGACCTGGTTTAGATCCAACTAACTTCAGTAACTTTTGCCCCATTTCTAACCTTCCTTTTATTTCCAAAATTCTTGAAAAAACTGTTGCTAATCAACTTCACTCTCACCTGACCCATAACTCCCTCTATGAACAGTTCCAGTCTGGTTTTCGCCCCCGCCACAGTACTGAAACAGCTCTCATCAAAGTCACCAACGACCTCCTCACGGCTGCTGATTCCGGTCTGCTTAGTATCCTTATCCTCCTAGATCTGAATGCGGCCTTTGATACAATTTCCCACACAATTCTCCTCAATAGATTGTCTTCCATCGGCATCTCCCACACCCCACTCAGCTGGTTTCATTCCTATATCTCTAGCCACACTCAGTTCATTCAACTCAAGTCCCACAGATCTCACCCTTCTCCCGTTACATCAGGTGTGCCCCAGGGCTCAGTCTTGGGGCCCCTTCTCTTTATCATCTATCTCCTTCACCTCTGCAATATTTTCCGCAAATTCAACATCCTTTTCCATTGCTTCGTGGATGACACCCAGCTCTACCTCTCCAGTAAACCCAACTTCACACTCCCTCCCTCCTCCCTCACTACCTGCTAATGCGAAATAAAATCCTGGTTCACCTCCAACTTCCTCAAACTAAATAGCGATATTTTCCTCGAACTCCTGCTCATTGGAACCAAATCTACACTTTCTAAAGTTGACAGTTTTTCCCTCTCCATTGACAGCTCGCTTCTTTCCCCCTCCCCTCAGGTTAAGAGTCTGGGTGTCATCCTTGATAGCACTTTATCATTTCATCCTCACATCAATATTAAATTAATGTCACCCGCTCTGCTTATTCCCATTTACGTAATATTTCTCATCTCTGCCCCTCCCTCACCCCCCGTACTACCTCTGTTCTTGTTCACACCCTCATCACCTCCCGCTTAAACTATTGTAACTCTCTTCTCTTCGGTCTCCCCCAGAAATATCTTCACAGGCTCCAGATGGTCCAGAACTTAGCCGCTCCTGTCATCACCAGAACTCCCTCTTTTCACCACATCACTCCGATCCTCCAGCAGCTACACTGGCCCCTGGTTAAATCACAAATAAAATTCAAAATCCTCCTGCATGCATTTAAGGCCATCCACAACCCCGCCCCCCCTTATCTCTGAGATCTCCTGCACATCGCCACCTCCTCCCGCTCCCTCAGGTCATACACCTCACTGTTCCCTACAGTCAGCTCAGCACCACAGGGAGGAGAGCATTCAGCCGCTCTGCTCCTTACCTCTGGAATTCACTCCCACCACATATTCGCAATATTGACCCTCTCCCCCTTTTTAAAACCACACTCAAAACGAATCTGTTAACAATAACATACTCTCTGTAATTGCACTGTTCCTGTATTTTAGTATTTTAATATTTCTTGTTGTTTATTTTATGTCTGTGTTTTATTGTTTTACTGTACTGTACAGTGTCCTTGAGTGACCTGAAAGGCGCTTTTAAATAAAATGTATTATTATTATATTTAATCTTATCAATTTGTTTTAATTGGTTTGAGTGTATTGGTTTTTAGTTGTTTGTATGTCTGATGTTTTTATTTGTTTCTATTTTTAAACTAGTTTTTATTCGTATCATGATTTTACTTTGACATGATTTAGCTTTGGTTGTTTTAAAGTGCTTTTATAAATACAGTTGGTATGGTATGTTATCATTATTATTCCCATTTTAATTCAATAACATGTTCAAATTTTTATGGCTAATTTTTTTTCAGGGATCTGTACCAAACAAAAGTGGCCTTTTAAAATCTGTTTAATATGCAATAATATAACATTGATAAGATTTTAATTAATTATGTAGCCCAAGCCATAACTGAGTACTAAGGCTCTTTGAACTACCTGGCAGCTTTGATTTTGTCACCTGACAAAATGACACATTGATGCACGCTAAGGAAACAAGCTTTTTGACTATTATTATCGCTATTATTAATGACTAAATAGAGGTTGGAATTTTTTTTATTTGTGACTTAAACTTTTACACTGTTACACTCTAAAATAATTGCTGATGTCCAACTTTCTTTTCTTTCCTCCTGACATTCTGACTGAAAAAACAACCACCGCTAGTACTGATCTCTGCCACAAGCTAGCACTTGCCAGAAGCGCATGCTCTCTCAACAGAGTGAGTGAAAGCGGGGACAGACAGTCATGTTAGCAAGAAACAAAAGAGCAGTTAAAGAGCAGAGCTGATCATAAGAGTTGAAATAGGTTGTAAGGTGGGACAGGTGAGAGCATGGATCTCTCAGCTGTTTGTGCAATGGGAAATGATAGAGACAACTCAGGAGTTGAAAATTGGTAGGGACATTTACCTACCATACCTACCCAATTTACATCTCCTGGCTAGTACATATCAATGCAACAACTGAGGCTATTGTGTAAAAACCAAATGAGTGTAGATGGAAACCCAAAAAACCCAAAATATAACTTGTGGAATTCAAACAAAGAAGCACATCTGGTTTGGTTATGGCAGAATAAGCTTTATCTTTATGTGTCCTCCAGCTCAAACCATAAATGTGTCAGGAAAGATGCAGCATGAAAAGCACAGTATAGGGGAAATTGCAGAGTCTAAAGTAAGTAGCTAACCACATAACACTAGTTTTTTTTTCTCTTCAGTTTGTCATCTCATAAAAGCTACTTTACATTAATGAGCCACTCAGGGTCAGCCTACTAAAATTGATCAGGTGTTGTCATCACACACAGTAAACATGTCATAGTCAAACTCATCAGATGTCGGTTGTTCAGTGTGGCTTGCAGTGAACTTATAAAATGGTTCAAATTGAATTGTGTAGCTCGGACATAATGATTATAGTGAGCTACAATCACATAACATAAATACAGGAAATGAATCTCCAATGGGATGTCTGGCCTGACCAGACTGACTAAACCTAACTAAACAGTTACTTGAAACTGAGTTTTTGTGAGTCTTTACTTGAACAATCTTTGCGTTTGCCACAGCGTGAAAACAATGCAAAACGATTCAAGACTTCCTTGGCATCTGTGATGCTAACGTGTAATTTCAGCACATTATGTGCCACCACCATGTAATGAATTGTTAAAAAGTTTAAGGTCACATTTCTGAGACCAAGTTGGTCATATGCTGGATTATACACGGTGAAAGTTCCAGCAGATTGAGTGTTGTTGCATACTGTTAATGAGTAATTTGGATAATCTCTGAGACACAAAACCTTGCAAAACTCACTTAAGACTACATTAGAATTGAATAAATTAGTTCATAATCATACTTAATCTGCAACTTTCTTCTATTCTAGACTAAAGTGTGGTTGTAATTTCAGTGTCACTGTGAGCCAGCAGTAATTGCTCCCAGCCCCTGTGGTTGACTGAACTCGCCAGACGCGTAGCAGCTGCAACACTGCAGCATGTAGTTTAGCTTTTTCCTCCTCTGCTTGTCTGAGTGAAGTTTGATAAATGTTGGCCAACTTGATTATAATCAGCAGTGTATCTGGCCTTGATCCTTCAGAAGAAGCTGTTATCACACCTTTCAACCATTTTACAACAATCATTACTGTCGTCTTGTAGGATCTTGGGTGTATTGATTTTGTTACTCTTCAAACTGAGAAATGTGTTTTTACAAATATACATACTTTATTGCAGAATTCAAATCGTCTTAGTTGGTGGTGAAAAAAACATAAAACCCTCAGGGATATATGAGCTCAGTGTCCCTTAGGAGCAAAAAGATACTTAAATAGCATCTGCCCCCCTAAACTACGGAAATTCTTATGTTCGTTAAGCATCTGTGTCCATGACATGAAACAGATTTTTAACAACTAGAAGAGGTTGGGACGATTATGTTCAAGTTTCTCACAATGTCTCCCTTTTGTGTAAATCAACAAAAACATGCACTCTGATATAACCCTGTGCAACTTCATTTTGGAGAAGGAATAGTTTACTGAGCTCTAACAGATGCTCTTTTTCTAAACTCAGTCGATTCACAAAAATGTCGCTTTACGGAGAGGGAGGGGGGGGGGTAAGTTTACTACTGCACAAGTCTGCTCAACCCCCCCACCCTACAAACATGTTTATTTTAGCAACAAAGTCACTCAGGAGCATTTCAAATCTCCAGAGGCAGCTTAAACTCATGGTTGTGGTTACAAATGTACCATAAGGCTCTAAAGTTTTATTTCACCTGCAGAGAGTTTGTGTTCACAGAGTCACAGATGTCACATTATTTTGACATTTCTTTACATCTACAACCACGGTCCATGACCCAGGGGCATCAGAATATTTGCCCTGAGAGTATTCCAAGCATGAACATGGACAGTCTGGTATGCACAAGGCCACATAAACAGCTTCTGTTCTCATTTGTGGCTTCCTGTCTCTCCCTGTCTTCCTCAAGAGTCCCAACCAGAGTCTGCTGTGACCAGCTTCCCATGTGAACACTGACCAGGCCAGCCAAGAAGGCCACAGCTTTGGCACAACCATCAACTGCTGTCTGAGTCTGCCACTTTCTTTGAATGAAAAGTCAGCATTTTTCTGCCTCAACAGAGACATTTATAAAATTGTTCTTTGATAAATATTTAATTAGAGCCAATAAGAATCACAGCTGGTCCTAACTTCTTACTGGTTAGGAAGAGTGAGAGGTTGCCAGATGAAAGCGAGCATGTGCTTGTGATCATGTTTAGTATAACTGTGTAGCATTTTTGTAGATTTTCAGGAAACAACTGATCCAAAGAACAGAAAGACTGTATTTTCCTTAAGTGCACCAAGTGTTGTATAATTTGATTATTCAACTTAAATTCACATAAACAAATCATAAGTTCTGTGAGGAATAATTATCTACCAATCACTACCTAATGGAAAGCGTCATTAGAGTTTATGTCACAAAGGACCAAACAAAAGAAATAACCCCCCCCCCCCAAAAAAAAGGTGGATCATCAGAAATTAGGGCATTAAAAGTAGACCATCTCTGACTCCAACCAGGATTTACCCTTCAGGCATCAGCACTAGCTGTGTGAAATCAGAACAAAGTACAGCAGAAGACTTTGTTTTCTTCCCTGCCCTCTCCTCATTTTACCTAACAATGTAAGGTCTTTCGAGGCTCATAATGGACATAAAAGCTGCTGTGCACCATAAAGTTACAGTAACCCACAGCCTGTATAAACAGTGTAAAGACAATGTCGCATTTACCCATCAGATCCATGCTGCAGCAGTGGGGAAGGAAAACTTTGTTTTGGAACACGCAGTATGTCATTCATCACACATTTCTTTAACTTTCTGTTGCACCAATACAGTGTTAGAGATTAAATAGAACACAGTCAAATGCAGAGCTTCCTACCTAAGAACCATGATAATTGCTTTGATTCAAACATTATGGTAAATTTGAATGGCTTTCTTTTTTGGAGAAAGAGAGAAAAGGGGGGGAGGGGGGCGGATAACATGTTCAAATACCATTTTTAAGACTTTAATATTCATGAAAAACATTTTCTCACAGTTTATTACCCAGAGGAGACAGCAAATACCCTTATATACCCCTATAAAGTTGAAATGGAATTCACATCAGACCATAACCTCCCATAAAGAGTCTTACATTTTTACTTGTCTGTTGACAGCTTTATATTTAGCGTTATTATCACTTGAATTCAACCTTAGACATCTTGATTTGCCTAACTCTATGTCTTCACTTTTAGTGTTAATGTAGCATTTTTTGTAGACAGGCCTGCAACTCATTCAGCTCATTCAAGCTGATATACAGTAAATGTGGAGTAAGGTTTGCAAAGGGCAGAGTTTTACATTTTGTTCTCTTGTGTTCAATTAATCTCTCTACAGCATTGTTTCCTTGGTTTAAGATGCAACACAAGCTCACTACATCTCTGTCTTCTGAGGACTGAGTTTTGTGTATGAACTGAACTAACCTAATCGTTATGAATGTAGCTATAGAGGCATCTCTGCATGGCTCCAATATTGATGCAATCTATCTTAACATATCTGGTCATAGATCATTACGTGATGTAGCTATTCAAACCAAATTATTTGCATACCTTTTTCAAAGAGTGTAATAAATCATTTTCTGCTATGGGTCAGACCTCCTGAATATTTGACATTAAGTGCTATTTTACCATGCTGATAACTTAGACTGTAGCTGGTTGTATTTGCCCAGACTGCATTTATCAGTGTTTTTCCATTACTCCATTACTGATGAGAGTGAAATTCCAGTTGTGGTGCTCAGATCATTTAGAAATTACATTTATAGAAATCAGCAGGATGTCGCTCTCATTTACTTGCTATGATCAACAACTATAAGTATTAGATGTTTGACAGAAGTAAATCTTTCACACAGAGATCAGGAATGACACAATTACTGAATCTAGAAAGACAAAACTCACTTTTCCTTTGATCTTTAAAATCTCAGTAAAGCGGGAAAAAGAAAGTCTACGTTCTCAGTTTGTCGACATCACAGACAAATGTGCTATAAACCACTCAGCTAAACATCCATTTTGTATACCCTTTTGATCCAATGCAGGGTTACAGGGGGTTGGAACCTATCCCAGCTGCTATCAAGCAAGAGGCAGGGTACACCATGGACAGGTTGCAAATCCATCACAGGGCCAACACAGAGACAAATGATACAGACAAACATTCATGCTCACACTCACTCCTAGAGTGAATTTACAATCACTAATTTACCTAACAAGCAAGTTTTTTTTAAATGTGAGGAAGCCGGAGTGCCTGAAGAGAACCTACACATCCACATGGAGACCGTGGAAACCCCATACAGAAAGGCCCCAGTAGAGATTTGAACCGGAAACCTTGTTTTTGTGAGGCACTGGCTTCATGATCTCAGATCAGATCAAATGAAAAAAACAGAGTTTGTTCAATCAAAGAAAATTAGTGGAAGATAATAAATATGATGGTATCGTTTCAGCTTTGATGTTTGTTACTGAAGGTTTCTTATGCAGTTTTAGACAAACATCTATGTTTAAACTGGTGATTTAAATGCAGATGTGCACTGCTCAGAGATGAATCGGTCAAATGGGAGCACACCATCACTGGAGGGAGACACTTGGCAGGAGCAGCAGTTTGTCAAATTCTGTAGCAGTAAAAACTGTGAAACTGTCTGGTTAAAAACATTGTGTTGGCAGTGACCCTATCATGATATCTAATCAGTCCACTGAAGATCCACTTTTGCTTGACAAAATGAATCCAAAGTGTGTTATAACTCCAGTAAATATATGTGCTTACAGTCCATTACCAGTGTGGTACAACATTAACTTGTCCTTAATTCCACTAAATACTGATCCTCTAAGCTGGTTTACTGCCATGGCTGTGGTGGTGCTGCATTTCAGTTTTGCAAAATAAACTTCGTTTTTCTTGTTTTCATTGTTTCTTTGCAGTTTAAGTAGACAGCCTAGTTTATAAATTCTGGAATCCATGGAGGATGCATTTCTTTGATGAACAAAGAGCAGTTACTAGTTCAAGGATAATGCATTGTTCTAGGTCTTGGATCATTTTCACACCTTACAGTCTACTAGACTCTGCATGATGGGGATTTGGTCCAGTTATGATCGGGGGTTGGAACATTCAGTCGGTCCGAGTTTGCTTTCACACTGCACTTAATCAAACAAACCCAACCTTCTGAATAACATATTCTCCTCCATGCTTGAGGTGGAGCTACATCAAGAATTACTAAAGGAGAAGATAAGGCAAACAACGAACAAGAAAAAAATTGCTCATCTATTAGCTAATGCAGGTCAACTTCCACCATATGAGTTGTTCACTTTCTGCATTTGGTTGACTTGAAGTGAACCGAGATCCATGTTTTTAAGTCATCCAGAGTTACCTTCTTTGATAAGCATCAAAGTTCGGTTGTGTATTCACACATTGCCAAATAAATCAGACTTTATGACACAAACAGAGTTTGTACTCAATCCCACTGCGCCATGGAACAGTAAGTTTGGATTTCCCCTAAAAATATTCATGTAAAAAAGTGGCTGAAAAATCATTTAATGATCAAACTCCACAATACAGTAAAGCTTTCAGTCACTTAGCGTTCCTGACTCGTTTGATGGCACAGTGACATCTATTATACATATTTCTGGAGCTGTCGCTTCCCAGCAGTGTCTCAAGGCTGAGAAACCACACATCACAACTTTGTCTTCGAGGACGTCGCGTGATGTTGCAGCCGAGTTTTGCTTTGACCCGCTAGCATGTGGATACCAACACACTGGCCGTATTGAACGCACATCTTGGCTAATTCAACAAATAATATGGTAAAATTGTGGTAATACGGAAGTAATAACAGGATAATACCCCGTAACTATGTACCCATAAGTGATACAATATTACCAGACTACTCCTTATATTTGTGGGTTCTAGTCCCCTTTTTACTCTGTAACTTCAGTTCTAGTCAATTGTTACTGTGATGTACCCAGTGTTACTACTAGGTTATTAGTTTGGTAACTACAGGGTATTACCCAGTTATTACTTCTGTATTACATCATTTACCCCACTATTACCATATTATTACGGAGCTTTAATGTAAAGTGCTACCTAATTGTTTAACATGTTTCCATACAAATCTCAGAATTTGTTCTCATAAACAAAAGAAGCTGTGACTAAACCATCAAATCATTACCTATTGCAGGTTGAAAATATTACCATAAAGCTGAGTCCAACTGTAGCAGTTTTCTTCTGTGACCATCAGCCAAATTATAGTAACTATATTCTGTGTGCTTCTTGAAGTGCCTGCCAAGCAGAAGGGAACTTCCTCACAATATCCAAGTATAACAAACAATGGAGATGACAACAAGCACACAGGCGCCTTGGTCTATTTGTTGTTGCTGGCATCCAACCTCTTTAGAGAGGAATGCCTCGCAGCTGCACTATTATACCTAACCTCGTGTTGTTCCATCAACAATTCTTTATGACTCAGTTAAGCAGAGACCAAACTTCATTACCAGAAAAACTTTGGTTACAAATCCTTTGTGCTAATTTAAAGCTCCAATGTTTGGACCATCCTGACATTTAGCAATATAAAAGTTAAATATCAAGTTCTCTTTGCTCTCAGATTAAATTTTTGTCCTGCTTCAGAGTGACACCTGTCCATATCAATACACTCCAAAGTTCAATGTTGTTGCTTTGCAAAAACATCATCAGCAGAGCCCTATCGCAGTATAGAATGAGGGAAGTGTAGCATTAATTTATCATGACATTTTATTGTCATGGCGGAAGGGGAGGGGAAACATGCCACACCTCCTGAGTAGTTTGATGTCTACAGAGAAAGGTGTGCGCAATTACGTTGTTGAAGAAGTCTACCAAAACTCTTCCACAGTCAAGTCAACTCCAACTTCAATCCTTGAATTTCCCCTAGGTTTGGGACACATTTGATAACAAGAAATACCACAGCAAAATTACACAAACTTAGTTTTTTTCTTGTTTTTCAAATAAAATATAATGAATTGCTTTTCTAACTTAATAGCTACATTTATGTGGACAAACACTTCATCTATGAGATTAACATGGATGCAAGATAAAGTGATCCGCTCAGTTGTACACGATGGAGAGATTGAATAAAACTGTAATGCTTTGACATGCGCATTGCCGACTAATTTGGAAAAGGATTATTATGTTGAACCTTTTCACAGTTGAGATGTTCAATAATCTTTAACTCCTTCAGTTTTCAACAGAAATGTTTACACAGTCCAGTCCCGGTCTATTTTGCTGCTGCCATTTTTCAAATCTTCCCTGAAACCCTTTACGTCTCCTAACCCCCACATGGTTCAAGCATGCACAGAAACAACATATTCACCACAGAAACGATCAGAATGAGTAGCCTACATGGTTACTTTTCCCTGCTGATCTGTGAAAAGTTTAAACCACCTGCCTTGATCAAAAATCCTTTCTTATTGAGGCCAGTCAGATAAGCTGAGGCATTATGTTGCAAACCAATTTTTACTCTGATTGGACGTTCGATCGGCTCAAAAGAACTCCATGTAAACGCATATAATGTCTTAATGGTCATTGAATCAGGTCATAGTAACAACAAATCCACTTCCTACTCTCCTTCAGAGGGACCATGACTTACTTTAGAGGAGAGAAAATAACATTTTTCTGTAAGTGAAAAAAATTGTAGGCTTACAAACAAATAAATCTTTCCTGACTTTCTTAAATAGATTGCAGTTGTGAACAAACATTCGGTTGACATATAAGAGACAGAAATAAAGGGACACAATTGGATAATAGAACATTTTAAATTGCCATCTTAAGCTTAGCAGTTAATGATAGTTCTGTGGATTCAGGAAATCTCTAGCATTTGTTGTGAGTCAACAGACATCATCCTTGGCAAGAACTTGCAGAGGATAAATCCCTTGTGTAAAATGTATGGTGCCCATCACCACTGAGTCTATTCAACATAGAGACCCAGTTCTGCAAAACTGTTATCAAAAAGATTTTAGTTAATTTGATTATGAGAGTTATTTTTTATTCAATTTATTACAGGCCATTTATAAACATCATGCTGCAGACAGTATTTGTGTTTAACTTGTCTTCTTTAAAGTATTAGCAAAGTATAAGAATTCCTCATGAATCAAAATCTATCTGTAGATATGGAAGTCGTGAAAATACAACTAATCAGGAAGTTGGTGCCTCAACAGTGTACATTCTTCACAGACAGACAAGGAACTTGGTGTATTTATTTTTCCGTTTACAACTCTGGAATGCATTTTTATGTCTGCAGCTTTTAATCCCCCAAACAAACTAGCACAATCACAGTTAAAAACAAGCTTTTGCTCTCCCCGAGTCCGGCAGGATCCTGTGTTGTGGTTCGCATGTTGTGTTCAAAAGAGGAGATGATGACTCCACATCAATATGTAACTCGCTCTCCCCCCAAGAGGGGTACATTTTTAGAGTTTGTCTCCCCAAGTATACTGAACAAGAATGCACCTCTAGATTTTGGCAATCAGTGAACAGAATGTTTTCCACAGCTGTCTCAGTTAATTTGTCTCGAACATCTTGTTTGGCTGCCACAATGCATAGCTACCATTTCTATAAACAGGCTACACTGGCATGGTAGATGCCTAGGATTTTTTGTAGAATGGAGGGTTTATGCAGGAATATAAATATGATGTTTATATAATTTCCTGAGCAAGTCCTACTTACTGAGGTTTATGTCATGTCACTATCAGCATGAGTTTATGAAAAATCTGTTGTCCTGGTGATAATGCTGTTAAGATGGGAGCTGAATAGTCACCCATTACGCTCCCAGGACTCACACTTCTATATGAAACTCCATCCCTTTGCTTAGAGAAATTAATTTCCTGTAGTAATCGCTTAATTGCTTTCCCAATTATGTTTTTGTTTAGGTGAAAAGCAATCCCGTGCTCCAATACACTCACAGATATTTCTGAATGATTTATAATGTGCATATTGGCTAAGTCAGGGGTAGGCAAGTTCAGCTCTCAAGAGCCGCAGCCCTCCAGGTTTTAGATGTTTCCTAGCTCTAACAGACCTGAATCGAACAATTGATCAAGTTCTGGTCAGTGAGTCATTCATTTGAATCCGTTGTGTTGGCATTTCAGGCATTTAAAATTTGCAGGACTGCGGCTCTCGAGGACTGAACTTGCCTACCCCAAGGCTAAAGTAAGAAAAAGACTAGTATTCAATTTATTAAATGTAAATAAATGTCATGTTTTTAAAAAAAAATGGAACTTTTTCTGCTCTGAATCAGACAGCATCTTTTCCCTTAATCTTTAATCTGTGCGTTAAATGTAAAAATGTTTACTTTGTAAAAGTTAAACAATGCAGTAATGCAATGGTTTGGATGTTTTGGCAGGAATACAGCACATTTTCATTGTATTGTTTCTTTGAATTATAAATTAAGAACTTGCCAAATATAGTCCATATTTCCAAATATCCAAAGAAAAAGCATTCTAGGTGGAACTGTGTTTTCTTAAAAATGTATTTCCTGCTTGATTTATTTGCACATAATTTCTAGGACAGGATGAATCATGGACTTGTTAACCTTTGCTTACAATACATTAGTAATGTCATGCAAGTGTTTTAATAGTTTGTTCATAATATTTTGTCATGAGTGATACATAAAATTACAATCAATAAAACACTAAAAAGAAAAGCATTGCACAGTTAATTCGATAATTAAGTCCCCTTTTGTGGCAAGTGCGCATGGTGGTGTGATGGCTAAATGAGTCCCCTGATGCTTTTATACAATATCTTGAGATGGACACCTGACTACTGTAGGTCAGTCTTTGTCACTCATTCATATCACTTTGAATATGGCCTGTGGGAACTTTACATACAGACATGTACATTGATTGTACATTAATTCGACTTATGATGATCTATGGGTTAGAATATTAGATTAAAAAACAGCTCTTCTTAAATGTTCCTTTTCCATGGTTTTATCTACAGTAATTAATTGCATCACTGAATTGTTTTTCTATTCAGTAACTGAACCAAATGAATAAGAAAGAAGAGGCTGAATGGTAGCTGAAGCTCTCTATCTGACCTATGAATATTTCAACTGCTCCCATCCACAACTGTCTTGTTTAACACAATGGTCCATGTTTATTATCTTAAAATGAATTTTCATGGCAAAATTACATGTTGCTATGAGAAAATAGTTGTCATGTGTTGCAATACTAACGTGTAAGAAAGGTTTCTGCAACTGATGGGGGAAAAAAAAACATTTTCCTTAACAACTTTACTATTACTGCAGGGCATTTAAGTTCTCACTAGTATAACTCTGACTGTTCCATAAGCTGAAACCTGTAAAAAAAAAAAGTGATGCTTTCAGCTGCTTCCAAAGCTATTCCTCACAAACCACAGCATGATTGACTTGCTAATATAAACTGTTACTATGATGTGGCATGTTGCTGTCATAAAACTAACTCTATGAAGATAATATTAAATTGCACAAATTGCACTGTCAAATCTCATATCAGCTGCACATATTGCATGTGCACTGTGGCTCTTTATGTCACAGTGCATAAATTGAATGAATGGAAAGATGTAGAAAAGTGACCAACGTATCATTGACTGAATACCATCACTTTAAAAGGCTGATGAAGCCATTAATGGTTAGTTGAAAACACAAAGTTTGAATAACATAACATCAACACAGAACACACAACAGCACATTAAAAAAATACAAAACACATTATTTCCGTTGTTTCAGACAACTGTCTTGAATGCCTCTCTCTTTCACTAATAACTCCTCCCAGCAGCGACAGTCAGATCACACACCTGCTGGAGTCGTGGATGCCCTCTCACTGCTACCTTGTGTTGTGGTGGCTCTGTTGGTTTCTTTTGATCTAAAACAATACGTAGCTTGTTTAGTTGGGGCTGTGAAGAGGGTCTCTGGACTCAGATTTCTGCCAAACAACTGTGTTGTTGTTTGAGCTCATAAGTTGATGACTCAGTTTCCTGTCTGTGAGATACCACTTTAGTGAATAGGCCCCAAATAAACATTGTACAATGTGTGTTAAGTATGCTTAACAGGAAAAAGCCATCTTTTTCAGCCTGCATTGAAATTCTTTTACTGATTGGTTCAGTTTTCTGGTCATTTCAAGGTAAAAGCAAATGTCATTTAGGGAGGTTGATATTTTTCTTAGTTATTTTTAAGCCAAATGGTCCTTTTTCATAATGATAAAAGGCTCCAGCTTGCAAGACAAACTACTGTGTCATCACACATTTATGAAAAACATCAAGTAAACAGTAAGTGAGAGGCTTAAAGAGTGCATTCAAGAAAGGGAGACTCAAGTTTTACTTTGAGTAGATCTTATTGCATCCAAGAACAATCAGAGGCCAAATTTAACTTGGCAGGCAGGGCAACTTGTCAAATGTAGACATACACCTTATAAAATAACCCTGAATTAAAAAGGAAATTCCTGGCATTAAACGACAAGTTGCATTAATGTGATGACAGAAAGATACTTTTAACGCACCCATTTTGAAGTCTAGAAATGCATTTAACTAGTTAAGAAAGATTTATATCAGCTAGAATAGCCGACTGTTGTCTGTCACTTTGTATATGTGAGAGGTTGCAGCTGTATTTTACTTGTCATCACTATAGTTTTTAACTCTCTACAGATGACAGAAACTTAGACTTTCACTATCAAGAGAAGCTGATATTAGATTCAGTACACTGATATACACTTTCTCCACTCTCATCTTTTTGGCCAAATAATACCAGAACCAAACGAGTAGGAGCTAAAATGAAAAACTTCATATAAAAACAAAGGGGTCTCTCCAAAGCAAATAGAAAGTCATTTTGAATGTTCTAAATGATGTTGAATCCCTTCAGTTGACTTAAATTACAGAAAAACATGGTCTCAAATTCTTTTTAAGATGGACTGAAGATAAATAAGAACAGTCCTGTGGTCTGATTAATCAACATTTTAGATTTTTGGAAGTCATGATGGACACTGTTTTCTCTAGAGATTTATCAGCACACAGCTCAAAATCAGCCTCTATAATGGTAAGAGAAAGCATTTGTATTCTCACGAGTAACTTAAACATCTATAAAGATAAAGATTGAAATAAATAAATGAGAGTTTGGAGCAACAAAAGCTACAATTCAGGCAACCTTGCTAACCTGGTGGGCCGAGTGAGGGACGTAAGTTTGGCCCTCGAGAGCCGCAGTCCTACAGGTTTTAGACGTATCCCTGCCTTAACACACCAGAATCATATTCAAGTGAATTTGAACGGAAACACTTTACAATACTGGACACAAAATTTGCTTCGTTACTAGGCAACACCTTAGGGATGAATCAGGAACTAACAGGTAATTAACCATTACTTACTGGTGACCACAAAGACCAGGCTTATTAGGGAACTACTGGTTAGTTATCACTTCTTCAGTGAGAAGTAGTCTGTGAGTAGACACTTCTTTAAAAAAATGACTCAAAATGCGTTTTCCCTCAAGAACAACTTTACATACGTTTAGCTAATTAAACACACAAACTGGCTTCATGTGTTTGCATTAATTATAGACTGACATATATTGTTTATACTAATTGTTTTCTGCAGAACATATTCATTCATATAAGTAAATATAAAGTCTTTTCATTAACATGCTCATAAGTTACATAAACTTCCTGAGGAGCTCTGTAACTGTTGAAGTATTCCATGGATGCAATGAATCAGTCCAGGGGACTAATACACATCATTCAAATTTCTCTAGCAGTTTTCAGTCGTTCCACTGGCAGATGTATTTTTCTTATTGCAATTAAAAACACACTGGAGTAAGAGTTTTATATTTTTCCAGTATGACATCAAACATGGATAGCTTTTGTTATTTATTTTTTCTATCTTCGATTTCTTTCCATCCTCTGCAGAGCACTGCTTCTCCCCCTCATCCCAGCTGATGTACGTGGTGAGTTAAGAACATAACACACTTTGGGGTTGGTCAGTGCACTACAGGAAATTCTGATTTAGTCCAAAAATATCAATTTCATATCCCTAAAGGTTCCTCTTCAGTGGTCACGGTGGTTGATGTCACATCTATGTCCTCAGTAACTTCAGTCTTCACCACAAATCAACAGCTCCACCAGTTTACCCAGCGGAGTGACCAGTTTGGCTGCGCTCTGCCATCTGCTAGCATTCTTCTACAATATTATAGAAACTTTTGAGCAGCGGCTCCTGGATAGACTACTTATTAACCACTGGGGACTGTTTTTGTGTTAGATTCGGCTGAATTGTACTAATTTTTTAGACTTTTACAATCTTGTCAGTGTCACGTCAGCGTGGCCTACAAATAACAGAAGCCTTATCTACTGCTAATAAGGAGTAAAAGCTAACCAGCTACAAGATGCCTCCCCTCTTTACAGGAAACTATCACAAACTTCTACAGAAAATCACACTGCTGGAAACTAAGATTCTACGGCTAGAAGTGAACGCGGAGGTAAATGGATTGTCTGGATATGAAACTACTTTGCCACTGACACAGGTTTTTGACAAGTTCAAACAGTTTCAGAGTTAATCCAGTACTCACATGAAGAATTTCTCTTTTGTTCTCCACATAACTAACCAGTACTTCCCTTATAAATCTGGTCTTTGTGGTCACCAGTAAGTACTGGTTAAGTATTAGTCCCTCTTTCATTCCCCTTTGGTTTCCCTGATAACTATCCATCAGTTGCTTATTCATTCCTCATTGTTTCCCTGATAACTAACCAGTAGTTCCGTAATAAGCCTGGTCTTTGTGGTCACTCTTAAGTAATGGTTAATTATATTAGTTCTTGATTCGTCCCTAAGGCATTCCGTAGTAACGAAGCAAATTTTGTGTCCAGTATTGTAAAGTGTTACTAATTGAACAATTTATCAAGTTATGCTCAGTGACTCATTGATTGATTGATTGATTTATAGAGCACTTTTCATACATATAAGCAACACAAAGTGCTTTCCATAGAAAACAAACAACAAACAGTTATAAAATCACCCACCTAATCACACAATATGCATTCAAATCCCCCAACCCCACCCTTCTGTCTCTTTAACTGAGCAAACATTTTTTTAAAAATTCCAAGAAATTTGGCTTGACACTGCAGTGGGGAAACAATATGTTGGGGATCCATTCACACCAGGATTTTGATTCATTTGAATCAGTTGTGTTGAAACTGGAAAATATCTCAAACTTGCACGACTGTGCCTTTTGAGGACTGAACTTGCCCCTGGCCTGGTGGGAGAAACACTTTGCTGTGATTGATCAGTAGGGTCTGAGGGTTGTTCTTCAAGTTTTGACAAATAGCTATTCCCCCTCATTTGAATATTAGAACCTGAAATAAAAAGAGCCATAAAATAAAAGTGGCACTGCAAAATAAAAGTTAAAACAAATACATAAGCCTGGTACTACAAAATAAAAGTTTCACATTATAAAAAACACAGTTATGAAATAAAAGTGTCATTAAATAAATAAATTAACCATTAAAATATACATTTTATTAATCATTATGTATTTATTGCCATATTTATTTATTTCATGGATATGTTTTCATTTCAGTCTTTACTTATTTTAATTATGAATAAAACAGCTTACCATACATTTTAACCTCTGGACAGGGCATTATAAAATAGGTCACATAAATATTTGCTTAAGCAGAGTTTTTGTTTGTGTGAGCAGTAACTCAACATATACAAAACAAAATTGTACCAGAAAAATTTTCTTCCCTCTTCATATGCTTATTTTATTTGTAACCAATGCTCAGTAAGTGTTTAAGAGATTTTTTTAGCCCCAGAAAAAATACAAAGAAAATAGATTTCTAGCTTTACATCCTAATGATCTAGTCAAAACAAAGGTTTTAGATACTACTACTACTACATTATACTTCCTCTAAGCATCTTATGGAAAGTGAATCAGCGTATAAAAAAATATTGATTATATTGAGTTGTCTAGTATCAAAATGATGAGAATTTCCTGCATGTAGAAGGTTTTGTTCCATCACAACTCCATCTGTTATGACAAAATACACACATAGTTTTGAAGAAGATACAAGTTTTATTAGCGACTGTCACAGTGACATGGCAGCACAGAAGCTGGATGATGTGTCTCTTTCATCAACTGCTTCAATCCAGTTCCTCTTAAAACAAAAGCAGTCATCTGGTGAAACAGTCATTTGATAAACATCTCCACAAACATGTCGGTGTTCTGGTGCTTTGCTCCCAGATGGAGAGAGTGAGGGAGGAGACATTACTTTGGCTCTCCAGACACAGCAAGTTTAGCTCAACACGCCCCCAAGATGCCTTATTTATCTCCAATTAGTTAAGAAAACAATGAATCACTCTGCACTTTATTCACTGATCACATCATCAGTGTTTTCCAATGTAACAAACTGGTTATGGACCAGTGACCTGTCCAGGGAATAGTCTGCCTCTTATATGCTTTAGTCCCCTGTGATCCAGAAAAAAGATAGATGTTAAACTCAGAACTCTAAGTTCTTTAACAATTAGCGTTATTTTCATCAACACTGAATATGTTCACACTAAGTTAATGTGTGCACTGGTATTGAAAATGAGCCATCATTACTGCTGCTCAGATTCCAATAGTTGCCTTGGCAACAAGTAAATAAGGAGCAAGATTTCTGTTTGAGTTCAGTGGAGCAAAAATGTGAGTTTGAGTAAACAGTTTTAGAGAAATGAATGCATAGCAAAACACTTTTTTCTGTTCAAAGTAGTCTTATTTATCATTCACTCACCTAGACTTTAATGGATGATGAAACTAAAATCAAGCTAGAATCCTGGCTTTGATTTCTGAATAGCCTACTCATGCACAAAATTTAATAAAATTCCAAAAGGGTAAGATTTAAAAAAGGCACATTTCTGTCAATTTCCATATTTCATCTTGAGCATTTCAGTTGCTTTTTCCTACAAAGGGCATCCATTTTTTTTGATTTTAGGTCTACAACCAACATAATTTGTGAACGATGACTGCAATTTCTTATTAATAACATCAGAGCTCATTCATATGTGTCTTAAAAACTGTATACTGAAGTTTTTTCTAAAGGTTTGATCACTGCATATTTTTACAGTGCATTAAATTTTACAGCACATTGACTCACTACCTGACAGCCACCACTTACTATGTTTTTAGGTCCATTAAATTCATTTTATGATGTTCAGGTTGAAGTGTGATGACCACGCAAAATCACAATCGTTTGCTTCTGTAAGTTATCGAGCCATTTTTCAGGGAACAAGGAAAAAAGTGTATTAGATGATTAGAACCATTTTTTGTTTGTTTTATTGGTAAAAGTATGGTCTACTTTTAAATCCATAAGTATGGTTGTTCAGCTGTAAGTTGGTGGATCAAAATGCAGATGCAATGAAGAAAATAGGACAGTAAATTTCCCAAGTATTAACAAATACTTTGTTATGACTTGTGTAAACATTTCAAAATGATTGTATGACATAAAACCAAAACAACAAGAAAAACAGCACTTTACTCTTAAATTTATATACTCCATTCAACCATTATTGATGAGAGTAAACAAATTAAGTAATGAATCTTGAGTGGGAGGGGAAGTAGAAAAGTAACAGTACTGTTAAAAATATTGTGCAGGATGAGTTTAGAATAAATCTCTTGAATGAGAGGAAACGGCCTCCTCCTGCTCTTCCTTGAAGCAACAAAATCCGCATAATACAATAGTTTAAATTGTTGTGAAGAGAAGAAATCATAATTAAACAAAGAGATGTCCTCAATAATCCGTGTATGGTTCGTTCTTTTAATATTCAATTCGAAAACGAAATTCAAAATATAAAAATCAGCTTGTTTTGGATTTATAAACGAATAATGAAAAAACAAGCAGATTTTTTACATTTTGAATTTTGTTTTCGAATTGAATATTAAAAGAAGGAATGATACACGGATTTATAAGTTATTCCATCAACTGGGAATATGATTTGCTGTACAAGGTATTAGGAAAACGGAGAGTTATGCTATTAGATTGGTTACGTTTGTTCACTTATTAGCCTTTAAATGGATTAAATCTTGAAATGATGTAATTCACTCAATGCATTTATCCTAATCTTTGGTTAAAGCAAGGAGTTAGAACCCAAACACAGAACTGCACCCAGATGAAGCTATCTGGGAATTAATCATAAACTTGAAGCATTCAGCGCGCAGACCTCCGCCAAGGCGTTTACAATTTTTCTTTTACAATAATTGTAGGCATTATTTTTGAGTTAGAAGCTCTGATGGCTAAATTATCCCTATATCCCCGTAGTAAAGAATCCTTTAAAAAAAAAAAATCTAATCACTTGTTTCTTATTCCATTTCAGAGATTTCCTGAAAATATGATCAAAATCTGTCCATAACTTTGAATTATGTTGCTGAAGACAAACAGACAAAACAACACCACTGGATACATGACCTCTGCCTTGGTGGAGCTGATAACAAAAGAGAAAAGAAAGAAGTACCAGC
>JAOXYM010000007.1:23884645-23896047 GCA_028567055.1 Leptatherina wallacei | reverse complement strand
CACACACACACACACACACACACACACACACACACACACACACACACACACACACACACACACACACACAAAGATTAGAGTTGTTCTTGTGTAGGAAGGAAATAAATCAATAAAAAGAAAAAGACTGACGAGAATATGCAATCTGCTCTATATTAGATTCTGAGCACCATTTATGCACAGGTTTTCTATAAATTCCCTAAAAACATCAATGTTTTGGAGGTGAAATTTGAATTGAACCCAAAAATGATCAAATCTAAAGTAATTTTGTTATGTTAGACCATCCATATTTGAACAAAATACTTTGAATGGTTTAAAGCTGGATTTATACTGGAAACGACAAATTGCCTTCTAGCCTTCTAATGTTACATATTGCATTAGTCCTGCATTGCATATAATCGGTTACTGGCTATCTTGTCAAATGTGCAATTCATCAATGCAGATATTTCACCGTAACAGCTTGTGATTTTTTTTATGCCACAAAGAAAACAAAAAGGTAAGAAGAAGAGAAATCAAGTCATTCGCTGGTATGCTCTGTTTATCTTCTGCTACTTAGCAGGTGAGACTGTCTCAAATTCAACCCCATCTGGAATAGTTTTTTCCATGGAAAAATGGCTTACTTATTACATAGTTGAAGAATATGTGCCCTCTAGTGGTTGTGAAATCAACTGCATGTGGATTGTAAAGCAAGGCAAGGCAACTTTATTTGTTCATTTGCACATTTCATGTACAAGACAATTCAGAGTGCTTTACATAAAACATTAAAAGCATTACAGCAGTGTGCAGAGGAAATTTGATATCAAAAACAAGAAAAAGGGAGGAAGAAAGGACATCAGATTAAAACAGTATTGCAACAAGATCAAGTTAAAAAATTCAAGCTTGAAAGAAAAGGTGCAGATTTAAACACGATGGCCCCTTTTGTTTGAATTCTTGCTTGTGTTGTTCTAACTTTCAGTTGTAAGTCGATTTGGACAAAATTGTCTGCTAAATGACTGTAGAATAGAAATTACTGTAGAATTTGAAAACTATTCAAATGCAGCAGAGAACAGGAGGGTCTTTAACCTGAATTTAGATAAACTGAGTGTTTCAGCTGATCTGAGGCTTTCATGGAGTTAGTTCCAGACATGTGGGGCATAGAAGCTGAATGTAGCTTCTCCATGTCTGGTTCTGACTATGGGAACTGATAAAAGACCGGATCCAGATGACCTGAGAGTACTGGTCGGTTCATTCTGGGTCAAGAGGTCACTGATGTATTTTGGTCTTAAACCGTTCAGAGCTTTATAGACCAGCAACATAACTTTAAAGTATATCTGGTGATGGACAGGGAGCTAGTATAAAGACCTCAGAGCTGGACTAATGTGGTCCACTTTCTTGGTCTTAGTGAGGACTCAAGCTGCAGTTGTCTTATTGATTTTTTTGATAGACCTATAAAGACACTGTTACAATAATCAAGCCGACTAAAGATGAAAGCATGGACTATGTTTTCCAGGTCCTGCTGATACATCAGATATTTTAACCTTAATATATTCTTAAGGTGATAGTAGGTAGACTTTGTGATTCCCTTAATGTGTTTTTCAAAACTTAGGTCTGAGTCCATTACTACACCCAGATTTCTGGCCTGGTTGGTGGTTTTTAGGTGAATATCCAGTCATTAATCTCCTCAATGCATTTACCAAGAGCTTGTACTGGACCTTGGTCTCCTGGTGACTTTGTGTTATAAATCTGCATGTCATCTGCATAGCTATAGTAACTATTTTTGTTCTTTATGACCTGTGCCAGTGGGAACATGTAGCTGTTAAACAGAAAAGGCCCCAAGATAAAACCTTGGGGATCTCCACATGTAATTCTTGTCTGCTCAGATGTAAAGAAAGCTTACTTTGTGTCAAGTTTTTATTTACACAAAGTAAGCAACGATCAAATTTAGCTACGTGGAGTATTATGATCTTATCCAGTGTTGGCATTTGTACACTTTCGTCATAATAGCTGCCAGAGTTTTCACAGCATATGGTGAGACACAGTCCTGCTTTAACCTATCACGCTCCAGAGGTGCCAGGTCCATTTTATATGTGACTTTGGTTCACTTTTTAAAGAATACCAGGGCTTGTTTTCATAGATGGGTCTTCATCAGGGCATTGAAATGTCGAATAAGTGAATGAATATATTTGTTCTTTTTAAAACTTCATAAGGGGTTTTGTGGATCATTTTATTGCTTTACATATTTTAAGTGAACAATATGTACAATATGTCCTTTTCCATTACCAATGTTCAGTTACGTGTGAACCTCATCTAAGGGGTGTATACACACTTAGTATTTATATCATATAAACATCTCATATATCCTCCAGCAGCTGACTTGCATCTCCTCAGTTAAACATATTCAGGAAATTAAGGTCATTTGATGGACCATGAAGCTCTTTGACAGATAAGCACGTTTGCTCCAAAAGTAAGTGTTTTCTCTTTGGCCATGAAAATTGCAAATTGATGCAACCTCTGCCTGCTGTGACTGATCACTTCAGGAAGCCTTACATTGACAAGGATGAAGCGGATGTATACATTCTATTTGTGTAGCCATCCTTCTTCAAACCAGAGATCCAGTGTATGTGTGTTGTTAGTTTAAAAATGGAGCTGACTGCAGCAGCTACCAAACTCTTTTTTACGACTTCTAAATTTGACACAGACTGACCTCAGTAGTCCCACTTCTCCTATTCTGTTTGTTCCCACTTTTATCAGACATCAGCAAAAGTCACTCAGCCATAGATTTGTTAGTGCCTGCACTTTGGCCTTGGACCTGTTTTTCTTCTCTGAATGCCATTTTTAAACTTTTATATTCACAGCAGATTGACGGTGGCTCCAGTCTGAACCAATGACACAAAGTCAAAGTAAACAAAGCTGCTTTTCGAGCAAAGGGAAGTTAGAAAAAGTAACAGGTTTTATTATATTAACAGGACTTTACAGCTTTAGATTCGATTTGACCTTTTCCACCAGAAAATCTATGTTTACATCCAGGCTCCCCTCTTAGCAAAACTTAAAAACAAAGACGGACCTTCCTCAATTCTTACGCTGCAAGAGCTCAAACATAAGCATGAGAGTTTAAAATAGCTGTAGACGCTGTGCTACCAGATCTAAAAAAAGAAATAGAAAAGAAAAAATAACAATGAAAAGGAAATAACTTGTCACTGACCAATTACTGATATGTTCAGTTTTGACAGGAAGTAACAATGTTTAATTGATAAAGAACTTAATCCTGTTGCAATAATTCATCTGATTTTTCTGTAGAAAGTTTTCAGCTTCATCATGTTTGTTTTCAGACATTGTTTCCAGTCAGAGACTCAGAATGGAAGAAAGAACTGAGAACGGAGGACGTCAAAGTAGGAGGACTGTGATCTCAGGAGCACAGCTCAGTGGGGGCTGACAGAGTTGACAAGCAGAGGTGGAGACAGGTCTGACAGAGGTGACCAGAGGGCAGATAAAAGCTGGCAAAGACAAAATATTTTTCTTACACTGCTGTCCTCATATACACACACTGACATTTCCTTCCTATTAGTAATGCACATAACAATGACTTTTTAACACACAGACACATATTGTATGAAGCACATGCACACCAGTGGTGGTAGTTCCAACTACAAACCATGAACCTGAGAAAGCCAGAGGACCAGAGGGAATATTCCCCCTAGGATAAAAATGTGAAAAACATGCTCTGAAAAGGAAATGGAAACAATAGACAAATTGCAGAAATGGACAGTAACTATACTCAAGAGCAGGAGAACAAAAACAAAAAGGAAGTACAGGCACTTAATTGTCTCTGATTTAATGCTCATAATTGCATATATCAGCATAGAACAATATTCCACAGACTTGACTCCGTTTATGTAACAAAGTTGGTATGAAAATCTGAATTTTGATATGCAAAGTGCATAAAGAGCTCATGGTTGATGCTTTGTTAACAAAATAAACATACAGAAGCAACGCTTAAATGTTTGCTTCATTGACAACAAACTAATTAGAAACATTTGTTGTGATTCAAATGGTTTTCATGTCTGTTTTAATTCTGAGATTCAGAATCTTTATAAACAAAAAGTGTAAATGATTTCTTAAACAAAAAACAACAGGATACGTTATGATTCAAATGGTCGTGATGCAGCTAATGTGTAAACGTTGAGATTCTCCTCCATTACTCGCAACACTAAAACACTGATTTCCTATAATTAAATTAACCATTAATGATAAAATTATAATATTGTATAAATCATGGGTATCATTTTTCTAATCCGATGTAGATGCTGTGTAGACAAAACAATCATAGAAGTCCTCTATGGAAACATGAAAAGAGGAGGCAGGCTCAAACTATCCTTGGCAGATGATGCATCAGTCAGACACACGGCCAGTGGATCCAACATCACTAACTGTTGTTAGTTTAGGATGTTAATTGGTGTGAACTTTGGCTACAAACAAATATAACTCCATATAATCCTAATGTCACAAATCCACCAAAGAATCACTGCAGGTTTTCCAGTGCCAATTTTCTGAGCACTTTCAAATCAAATCCAATTTTATTTGTGTAGCACCTTTCATAGATTAAGCAAAACAGTTTCATTTGAAAATAGTTTCCTAATTATACTTTGAAAATTAGTTTTTCACCCCTCATTACTCAAAATAGGTTTTAATTCTGTCAGAAAGAGGGAGAGCCTTCTCTCAGATTCTACTGGGGGTAAAGATGATGATGGTGACTTGTGGATGTAAACAAGTGCTGTTGCTGGTCAGTATAAATAAAGGAAAAGTTTAACAAATGTGCCACATCTTGAGCGTGACAACACGTAAATTCTAACCATACATATTTTAAACAGAATCTGATCCAGAGTATGAAGATGGACAGCACAACAAACTGCAAAGACAAAGTTTAAAGGATTAAAGATAAACACGCTCACTGCATACAGTTGTAGAAAGCATCATGATCAGGCTTGTTCATGAACTGTAATGAACAAATCCAAAAATGTTGCTGGACAGGAAATTGTATCCACTGAGGGAATAGCACCGTGATTAGACAAAAATCCCTAGCAGTGATTTGTGAGACTTACTATGAGTCTTTGTTAAATCAATACCCAATGATGATGTTAACATTTAACATAGCACTATATTCTCTACATCATTCATATTTGATATCTAGCAAACTGCGTAAGCATTTTTGTCACTTGATTTGGCCAAAGATGTTTTCTAATGAGGTTAAAAGAATCAATGAGGTAGAGGCATTAGTCTGCTGATGTCAATAGACATTAGTTTAGTCCCCTGCTGGGCACAAATAAAACACTCCAGGTAGGACACGCTTGCTGTCTCACAATTTCTTACCCAGCATTGTGACAATTCAAAATTTTAGAGATGGGGATAAACAGTTACATGTTTTCTGGTAAGTCGAGGCTGCAAAGGTTAGTTATCAAAGACATGAGATCCAGGAAGTTTAAATCCATTTAGCACTTCTCAGTTTCTGTTTATGTCAATGTTCTAAAAGGATAGTAGATCGTGTTGTTGTGTCAGACAATGGTTCATTTGATACATAGTAAGCATAGAAATTAAAAAGATTATGTCATGTCAGATACTGCTAAACCCATTTTCTTTTACAGTGGTGTAATTATGAAAGTGGAATAAGAGAGAAATAAAAAAAACCCAGAAAGATAACAATGTGGCCTATAATACAGAATAGTAGGAGCTGACACAATGAATGATTTTAGGTTTGTTTGTTTGAGAAATATCTTCATCCTGTTCAATGATGTGTTTTAGTCATACAGAAGAACATTTGCACTTCCCTATAGTAGCAACCTCTGCCAGAAGGACACCGCTAAGTACTCAGGTAGGGCTTGAGGAACTTAAAACAGTGTTGGTGGTGTTTACCTTGCCTCCTAGATATAAATCTGATGGGATCTAATGGTATCTGCGGGCAGCAAGGCAAATCAATAAAAGTCCCAAAACCCAAAAGGGCCTAAAGGACCTAATGCTAATGCCCTGGTACCAAACACTTCAGGACACCTTCAGATGTTGTTTGTCCAGAACTTGACTGATTATAGCTCTTTTTGCAGCATAAAAAGGACAAAACAATATTGCACATGTGACCATAAGTTGTTGCTGATCTGTGTCTCATACCACTATTTCAGGCTTTAATGAGCGCTTGCAAACTATTTCAGTTTAAGCAGAAAAAGAATGGCGATGCCCAGAATCACATCACCAACTGTGATCATTATTAATCATCTAACAAGATATAAATAAACATACCAAAACAAAAAAGAGGAAAGCAGCTTTCTTGAAAATTGCATCAAATATAACCCTTACTCATCATTTCCTGTTAGTGTGTCATCGTCTTCTGACATTTAAAACTTACCATTCTTCACACATGTAAATGCTTGTTGCATTGACGGATTATACTTTTGCAGAGTAGAAGAGTTTTTATTCAGTTTAAGAGCTTTTGCTTAATGTGGATCAAACTGTTTACGGGAGCAAATGTAACAGATAGGTTCTTATTGAATGCATCTATATTAGACTCAAGTATAAATGCGGATAGGACAACGATTGATTTCCTTCCTTATTTTTTTAGAAAAGGGAAGTTAAATCCTTGATGTAATACTGCACAATCTAACCTGGAGTGTGTGTGGGGGGAGAGATTCATTGTATTCTCTCTTCAGGACATGGTTATACAATATCCTACACACATGCATGGTCTTTGTTATCTTTTCCTCTTGATCCTCATCCAAGGTAAGTCAATATTTTGCGTTTTTTTTGCTTTCTGCTATTTGTAGTGTGCCTGTTGGCTGAAGGGTATGTGTGGGTGTGTGTTTGAAGGTGCAGTTGTGGGCTTCACACTTGAACTGCAAATGTTACGTGTATCGTCCAGTTTGATCCAGTTCATTACTGTCCTTTCACAGTGTCTTCATGCACCATCAAAGTCATTGGTCTCATTGGACACAATGTCACTTTGCCCTGCACGTATGACGCCCAAACTTATGGAGTGCTCAGTTTCTGTTGGGGACAAGGGAAGGTACCCACGTCCAAATGCTCCAACACCATCCTCTCCTCGGATGGTGGGGTTGTGTCTTACAGACATTCCTCCAGGTACCAGCTGCTGGGTCGGGTGACAGAGGGAGAACTTTCTCTAACCATCCTGAATGCTCAGAAAAGTGATGCTGGCATGTACGGCTGCAGGATTGAGATTCCTGGGTGGTTTAATGACCACAAAGCCAACTCACACCTGGTTATAGAAGAAGGTAAGGCTCTCGCAGACTGTTACTGGTTATTTTTTCAAGTTGAACTAATTCAGATATTTTGATTTTGAAGCCCCTGTAGACCAACCAGTTACAGAGAACTATATACTTTCTGCAGCCGTGACAGAAGGTGAGCAATAACATTTTTAGTTTGTTGATAAAGTTAAAAGATTATTATAGATTTACATCACATCCTTAATTTGATCAAATCTGAAGTTCTCCAAGTTATGTTTCCTTGAGAATAGAACTTTAGAAATTCGTAAACTTGAATTTACTTTATCAAACTTTATTTGACCGATATTAGTAACTCACAGTTTAATTTCCTTTCAGAAATACTGACAACATCTGCTCTGGAAAGTCTGGGAGTTATTTTGGAGAAAATTCAAAGTGAGAAAAATGAGGTGAAGAACTGTTTAAAACATTCACAAAGATAAAAATTATTGTGACATTGAGACTGTAATGTGACAAGATTTTCACTTTTCTTTTAATCTCGTGAAAATGATGTGTAAACCATTAATAAATGAAATCAATAACATCCCCTGTTGTGTGAAAACCTTTGAGCTCTGAGACAGCTCATCATTAATATGATCTATATGATCTAGGCTTTTTAAGCACGTCTAGTCTTCAGAGTGATGCAACAAAAAGTGAATATTTCAGCATAATGAATTATATAGTTTAACAGGAATTTTCTTTTTATATTTTTACAGCTTTACAGTCAAACTGTCTTAAAAAATGAGAAAAAATAATTAATTTGTTTTGAATTTGGAGGATAGAAATACAGTAGAAGTCAAGGACTTTAACAATTTCAAATACACATTTGAAAAAAAAATCATGAATATTAAAAGTGTATACCTTTGATAATTATCCCAGTCTCTTATAATAGAGTTAATTTTTTGTTGCAGGAAATAAGCGAAGCTTTCCTGGGAGTGGGAAACATTGGCAGGATGGCAACTGTTTTCTGCCTCACAGTGATTGTAATCCTCGTTTGTGTCATTCGTAAGTGTGCAGTGGATTAAAGTCTGCGACTCATCTATCATCCTTTACACTAATCCCCTTTCGTAAGACTAAAAAAAAAAGGTCTAATAACGGCTTATCTCCAATGCAGGGAGGACTATTCTGTCGAGGAGAACACTTCAGCATCCTGACACCTTGGCCACTGAGAATATTTATGAAACCATCACAACAACTAAATGATGCTCAGAATTAAAAGAAGATTTTTGAGGATAAAAGAAGGAACAAGTGGATGTCAGACGTGTTGCATCCCTCTCTCTCCTTATCTTTTCATCTGCTATTTAAAATCTGATAAATAAGAGAACAAAACTGACCCAATTTCTCACTAAAGCGGCTTATGTTGCAGCATTTTCAGATGACACTGGGAGGGTGAGTGCTCATCAAATGATGCAAAAAAATATTCTGTCGAGTGATTAATTTACTTTTTCATTTTTCTCTTCATGTGCTTGCTAAGAAAAGCTCAGGCAGGGTGTAGGTTTATACTTGTGGGCACAGCACCATCTAGTGGACATCCTGAGAATCGTCTTTCAAATGTAAAATAAACAAAAAAACAGATTGATGTGAACATTTTATGCATTATGAAGTGACAGCTTCAGGCGAATTAATGAATAAAAACACATTTTGGACACATTTAATGATCAATAAATGAAATTTTTATAACTTGTTTTGTTGACTTTATGATTATAAACTGATGATTTCATGCAAATCAATTGTAAATATTTGAGAACCAAAGTAATTAAATGAAAGAATTTGGATCTTCTTATCGTTTTATATGATTTTGTTTTAATATCATTATTACTTTTTTTTTGTTTGTTTGTTTAACTTTGTTACCCCGGACACAGCTCGTCTTTCCCCTGTACATTTTTCTAAAGGGAACTCCAGCAAAGGCTTCATCTGTTTATTAAAGTTGAGGGCATCTTTCCTGTAACAGATGGAAGAAAAGCACAAAATGAGCCTTTGTTTGTTTGCACATGAATTTATATTTCATAACAGATGTAGGAAAAGTCATCTGAAATTGTTCACCATGTTTTTTTTTGTTTTTTTTTAAAGAAAAAGGCTGATCTTGTATGTTGCCAGCTCTATTAAAGATGTCTGTTTTTGTAATATGAAAGTCTTCTTATCAAATACATGACTGTATGTATAAAAGTCAATAAATGCACCTGACGCTTGTTATGAATAACAGAATAGCTTCTTTTAATGATAATGATCTAACAAGGAGTGAAAACACAACATTGTGGGAGCTGTTAAAGAGGAAGCTCTGAGCTGAGCTATTCTTTGCTCAGCAGACTTAGATGTTTATTCAGCAGTCTAGAAACGTGAAACAGCCCCCGCCCTTGAGCAAACACACATTTTCACGACTGTCGGAAAATATAATGAAGGTAATTTGAGTTATCTGTATTTTTTTTGTTTGCTTTTCTTAGAGCTTTTTGCTCATAAAAAGAAAAATCTTGTAACATCTAAAGAATGGTGTGTCTTTTTGCCTTCTTTCTTATAATAGTTAACCTCAGACATTTGTGCAAAACAACAATTCATTAATTCATCGTAGGTAATGATTTAACAACGAGCACATTTCTTCATAATCTTCATCTTTTCTTAAATTCCAACCTGGAGTATTTTACAACCCTCTGACATGGGAAACACCAATCATAAGAACAGATGTTCCTCTTTTATCACTATCAGAAGCAGATTTGTGTGAGGACAGCACTTTGCAATTTGGAAAAACTGAAGTAGAAACCTCTCTGTAATCAGATTAAAGTTTAAAAGTGACCCTTGAGTCACCATTTCTGAAATGATTTACACTGTGTTAAATCTGGTGGATTGTTTGTTTAATTTAGGTTTGTTTTAATTTGATGAGGCATAATTTATTGACCCATTTATGATGTTTTGTATTTCCCATGGTGCATTTATTTTTTTGATTCTTTTTGTTGAACTATGAAAAGGAGAAAATTGCGGTGGCCTAATAAGGAAGTGTGGAAATGTTGTGAAAATGAGTTTCCCTTTAAATCATTTATTCTTTATCACTTTCTGTTTTTATCCAGAAAAACAAGTGTCGGTTGTGCTATAGGGAAAAAATCCTTCTTTTCAGTTCAGTTCAAATGGAAAGTATAGCTGTAATGATTTTAAGGTTCTTTTGCTGGACTTCCTTTTAAATTATGAGTGCTCGCAGACCCTGAAGTCCTCTGGTACTGGCCTTTTAGTTGTCCCCAAAGTTCAAACAAAAACCTGCGGCAGGACCTCGTTCCATCATTACGGGCCCCGCCTGTGGAACAGCCTGCCTGAGGGCCTCAGGGCTGCAGAGACTGTTGATGCTTTTAAAAAGAGGCTCAAGACCCACCTTTTTAGCTTAGCTTATAACTAATTCTTATTTCATTTACTTACTTTATAATGAATCCTTTTCACCCTTTACTTAGTTATTCAATTTTGTATTCATTTATTTGCTTATTTATTTATTTTCAAACTGCTACCTGTTTATAGCTTTTGTAATTCTTTCTGCCTTTATTATTGATCTATTTTAACCAAGTGGACCAATTAACTTTTTTATGTATATTTTCATACACGTTGGTCTTATTTGTTGATTGATTTGATCTTTGCTTGATTTATTTTTTCTCTCCAGTGTTTTCCTCATCGGAGTCCTCCGCATCAGGACCTGTCCCTGCTCTGACTCCATGGTTGTTGCCGTGGTGAGTGTCCTTGTCTGGGTGGCAGGGTCCTGCACTGCAGGTCCAAGGTAGTGGTGTGGACCCACTCTGCCCTGATCTGGGTGGTTCCCCTGGTGACGACCTCTTTGGTCATTAGTGGGGTGGCTCTTGATGTGGATGGACCCCTAGGTTATAATTTCCTCATCTGGTTCACTTGGTTCATCAGTGACAAGACATATGTTTGTTTAAAATGTTATTTTTTAGGTAGTGACAATTTGTTTTAGAGTGGGGTTGAGGGATGGAGCTCTATGTCCGTTTAGTTTACGTGTGTGAGAGAGAGAGTATGATTAGGTAAATGGCCTGTACTTTTATAGCGCTTTTCTAGTCATGTTGACCACTCAAAGTGCTTTGACATGTCACAATCACCCATTCACACACACACACACACACACACACACAGAACTTACATTGGAGCATGTGTTTTTATACACATTCATCCCTTAATAGG
>JAOXYM010000007.1:23817294-23840666 GCA_028567055.1 Leptatherina wallacei | reverse complement strand
CAATTATTCGTAAAACTGAAAAGGAAAAAAATAGGATTTTACTGTCAGAATAGCCTCCAAGATTGCACATCCCACATTGCACTCATACTGTAACCATTATTCACACACATAAAGTAACTTCCACACATCAGAGTAAAGTGAACATGTATATAGCATAATATATCGCGATATAAACACATAAACAAAAAACAATACAATTTATATGCAGCCTTCATTGCTGTAAGTTGTAGTTTCACTTGACTGTCAATTCCTGTAATCAGTTTATCAAATGTTCCAAGAAATTCAGGTATTCATAGTATTATGTTCTTGACTAATTTTGACAGTTGAACAGACTGTTGTGCATGTGATGACGTCTAGAATGAAATTATGCTGACATGTTTTGGAGAGAACAACCATTAGACTGAGAATCAACAATCAGTTTAGATCAGAAAGATTTATTCACTTGGAAATTGTGCTAAATGTAGGCTAACTGTGCTAACTGTAGCCTAACTGTGCTAACTGTAGGCTACCTGAACTTAATCATTTGCAAAGATGTACTGAGAAACTGAGACATGTACTAAGATATTTGCATTTTTATGAAAGTATTGAGAAATACAATTGTGTTTTGAACAACTGGTAAATGGTTTGGAGGTTTGTCCATGTTGTTTGGATAATTTATGTTTCAAGAAATGAGCCAAACCTATGGAGAAACACTGTAATGCAAGGTTTTGAAGCAAAGGGGATGAATACATGTTACTTTTAGGTTGTTTTATTTGTTTGTATGTTTGTTTCTTTTCCATTTATCATTTTAACAAATTTCATATCGCTTCATACTTAATATATAAAACATTTGTATTTAAATCACAGGTTTTCAACAATTTTCAACAAGATAGGCAGAACACTTGGGCGTCTAATATTTTTTAAAGGCACCACAAATTTGTTTCAGCATGAGGGCAGGGCACCTCTGTGTACCACTACTCCGCTCAAGCTGCTGCTCAAGGATTCACATTAGTTTCCCAGCTAAACACTTAAATCAATATTTTTGTTTGAATTATTGCAACTAAAGGAACTGAGGTTCTGCGCTGTGCTGTCAGGAGCTTCTCATGTGCAGCTACATATTACAGATCCTCTGCACAGGGCACATTTCAGTGATAAAAACCGAAACATTTGAAAAGCATGACTACATTTATTTACTCTGCTTCGTAAAATCTGCTTGGGAATTGCATATGATGCTCAGGCTCACTGACAGAAAAGAAAACAACTCAAGCCCACTTACTAGCCTTGACACAAAAAGACTTATAAGGGTCTGTTTGCATTTCAGAGCCACCCAGGTGCCTTTTGTAAAGCTGTAGTGTACTTGATGCTGAGTTGAAGAGGTGTCATATTTGGAGGTGCTTAAGCATGCGCTGTTTTGTTGTCTGTTCAAAGCCATGTACTTCAAACAAGCAAGGCTTATTAAGTAGAGCTAAAATTGCCAGGACACCTGTAGATTATCGTGGAAGTGATATGTCAAAAATTTCTTTTGTGTGCCACAAATAATTTCAAAGATCCCTGTGAGTTGTGCTGCTCTTACATCTTGTGAGTTTCGAACAGGTGCACTGCAAACAATCTCACATCTTAAATCAGAAACGGAGAACAATTTTGTGACATCTTGAATAAGTATTATGCTCCTGTGTATCTTTACACACAAGATGAGCTTTTGTTGTTTCTGAGAATGTTTGAATAGAGGACTGCTACATTTTGTCCTGGTTTGACTTTAAGTTTTGAGTGATGCTTGTTTTAACCTCAGATATGCCAAGCACGTTCCCTGAACGACGTGTCGGTGTAAATGTTGCAATCTACCTGAAATCTACCTGCAAGGAGGCTAGAAATCAAGCGGTTTAGATATAACCTACTTATCCCCAAAAAGCACAACAGGTGTTGAGTGCAAGAGGCAGAACAGGAGAAAGCACCTGACTACTGTCTCAGTGCTCCCTTTTGGCAGGATAAAAAAGCCATCCCAGTGAGGCAGTGTGGCTCTGAACATGAGATCAATGGAGCATATTTAAAAGGCATTAGAGAGCAGTCCTACTGTCACATTCGTATGATAAAGTACAGGAATCAAGCCTTCCAGCATACAGTACTATGTTTCTATGAAGACGATCCTCCAGTGTCAGAGTTCCTTCTGTGCTTAATCTCTATGTCTAGATGAAAGATGGAGTAAGGCCAGCAGTGTCTAAGCCGGGCTTTGGGCCGTCCTACCCGACACTGGCTTCTCCCCAGCGGCCTGTGACATGTCAAGGGGTGAGGGCAGAGGAGAATGGATAGCTGCCGGCCCCGGAGTCCCTCATTCACTCTCAAACTTGCTCACATTAAAGAGAGCTCTAATCACTGCAGGGACTTGGCCAATGATGTGCTTATCAAACGGCATATTTCAAAAAGGCATCTTAAAAGGCCCGAGGGCGAAGAGGCAATAAGAGCACATTTGTATGTGGATGAAAGAGAAAAGTGTAGACAGACCTTGCATCAGAATACAGCGGGGGGAGATCATTAGCATCTCCAGCAAAATATGCACTACCAGAGAGGGAGAGTGAGGTACAGTCAGAGAGGGGGAGAGAGGCTGAGAGGTGGCAGAGGGAGGAAGAAGAGTTCTTTTTGCCATTCGTTCTTTTTTGTTTTACACAGTTCCCAAAAAGAATACGAGAACAAATACATTTTTGAACAAAGGCAGGGCTCTTGAAGTGGAAGTCTGTTGGGGGTGCGAGGTGGCTCCATTGTGGGTTACAAAAGAGTGAAGCCACAACGCATCTGCGCCCCCAAATCCTCTTGCATTGCTCTCCTATCTCCCTTAACATAACATAACCAGCACGTGAGCTTTGAGATGCCAGGAATAGCCTTGAATCAAACTATGTGATGGGCTACACAATTCCCTAATATGTTCAATGAGACTGGCCACTGGTCTTTCGAGCATTTTGGTTCCAGACTCAGACAAAGTTAGGCCCCAGCTTCTCCTGTGTGACCAACACTGCTTGAAATAGTTTCTCTTAACTCTGAAAAAAGGGCTGACAGAAGCAAAGTGGGTTGTTTTCCCAATGAGACTTTCCAAACAAAAAAAAAAGTGGTAATAGAAGAAAGTTGCGATACAAAAGCTGCTGAGTGGCTCTTTATTTGCTGGCAGACACTGAAATAATGATATAAACAATGACAGGACATAACAGATTTCAGTGTTTTAAGCCACACAAAAAGTCTTGAGATTTAACCAGAGAAGCCAGATATGCTTCTGAGAGAGAAACATTATCATTTAAACAGCAACATTATTTATCTAACCACAGTGCTGATTTGTGTTCCTATGATGCACTCCGGTATATCTTGCGTGTGCATTTCAAATATTTATAAAAGAGCAGCACTGGCATGCAGGGAAATGAATTGATGCCACTTTGTGTCTTTACTTATTTTATTTTCATCTGTTGCTGTATTATCTGGGAAGTGTTTCAGCTGACACACATCTGCAAGCGCACAGTGTCAGCAGATGTGAAGACGGTGTCCAGGTTCGTCTGCTTCACAGGAAGACTGAGGAAACAGAAGAACAAAGTCTGATAATCCCGCAAATTTCACACATTTACACTCTTGTAACCAGCAATGTGCAGATGCAACTCCAACCAGTTTGTGCCTATAGACGGTCTGCATACATTGCAAACGGATGCTTAGATACATGCACACGCACACTCATGCACTCTCTGATATAAATGCACACAACTCATACTCAGACCCAATTTGGAGGTTCGGGATCAGGAGACCAATTATCTTAATTATTCTCCCTTTCCCTCCATCACTTTCGTCTGCATATTTTCCTGCTTTCTATTTTAGCTGTGTTTGCATTTGTGAGTATTTTGGTTTGTGCATTTCACAACGCAAAATCACTCCAACCAAAGCTCATAGAAAGAAAGGTTTATTTCTACATTGGCTAAAAAAAAGAAGAAAAAGACAAAGAAAAAGGCTGTCTTAATCTAACACTCAAACATGGAGCAAGAATCTTTCGCTTTGGGAACAGTGCCAGAGGAATAATGATGGTGAAATGAAGCAGTTATTGTACTTTGCATGGAAAGACCAGAACGGAACAGAATTTAAACTTTTGGGACCAGTCCGACCTGCTGTTCCCGTACAACAGTTCACATTAACCTACATGGATATTAACCAATTGAGTGTTACAGCTCGTTCACTAAAAGGTGACAGGATCTCACCAACCATTTGTAAAGAGGAGGGCAATTATTGTGTGATAGATTTCACCTGTGCCCCGTAAAAATAACCAGCGCATGTCTAAGCACGGTAATATTACCCAATCCGAATATCATACCTCTTTCAGCACACGCACGTATAGATATTTTTGCCATTTTGCTTAAAAAACAAATTCCTAGTAGTGTGTTGACTCAATAGTCAGGGTAAAAAAGTAGGCTATATCGTAAAATCTAAAATGATTTTTTTTTTTTGATAAGCATAAAATCTTCAAGAGCAAGTTGGATCTAGATAAGAATTCCTCATCTTCGGTGCATGGGAGTAGTACGTCGGTTTTATCATTTATGCAGGATTTCGTAGAGGAAAATTGAAATTGAAATGGATAGTTTCATTAAGATTAAGCCGTGCATGTATTCCTCCAATTAAAGCATAGCATTCTGTGATGTGAACTTGAGATATAAATCCACTGATAATCTGCTTAAAATTTATATGTAAAATGATGGAACATGAGATGCTTATGGATGACAAAGTGAAGGGCGGGATGTAATGTGATGAAGCCATCTCTCTGTGAAAGTGCCTGGAGTTCCAAACACAGAAGTCAAACAATAAAGTATGAAAACAAATCTCCATATATATTTATGTTTTTATTTATATTTCATTTCTGGGAGGATATCTTGTACACCAAATATCCCGTTGGCAGTTAAGCGCATTCAATGTGTTTAGAAGCCAGAAACAGTCACTTGTTTTAACAAACACAAATACAAAATAAAGATAACCACAAAATAATGAACTGCATGTATATAACATACAAAAGAATCCCATCCCTACTCAGTAGGTAACTTCAACATTCCAGCTCTTGAAGATGTGGATATTTACACTTAAGTTTTACAAAAATATACTTTATAGTTTTTATCCTTTTTTTGCTTACATTCTGATAAAATGAAGCGGTGCCCTCATAGCTCATCCCTTTCCTCCCTCTGAGTACATCTTACATTCTGTAACAAAAATATTCCCTCAACCCTTAAGGCGAGATGCAGTGCATCCTCTCTCGCGCTCAGCCAAGTCACAACATCAGCAAGGCTTCACAAAAGGCACCAAATAACGGGAGCGTTTGTCTTGTCTTGGTTTTTTTTTTTTTTGTCTTTTTTTTTCTAAAATGATTTTTTTTTCATTTCTCTGTTTTTCCATATAACAAAGCGATATGTTACATGTGAGAAAGAGAGAAAGAGATAGTACCAGTGGATGATATTTACAAACAGAAACTAACATCACTCTTACTCATGCTTGAATACTTAAGTGCTTTTTTTTTTCAAACAATGTCAAAACATATCACAGCATCATCACTACATAATAGAGAAAGTATGTAGAAAATATGGCCCTGCTCACTTCAAATAATACAATGCAAATATGCAAATTATTGTTCACATCAGTGGTACCAAAGAATGATAAAAACTAAACATGGCACATGTACAATATACATATATGATAGCTTATGTATATCATTCAATGTCTTTTGTATGAGTGCCTGCAAGGACGAACGTGCCTCAGCACCACAATTGCTGGCAATCTGTTTGTCTCTTGGTTTTGTGTACCTACTAGCACAGACCCGCCAGTGCCGTTTTCTACTCTCTATCTCTGGAGTCCCTTATGCATTTGAAGTGCTGCATTTGTTTTACAGAGACAGAAAAAAAAACAATATCCCTTTTTATCTTGTATTGTCTTTGCCCAGTCCTTGACATATGTCTTTTTCTCTCTTTCAGGTAAATCTCAAGATTCACCTAACACTGCACAGGGAGCAGAGAAGTGCTTTTTGGAGGAGAAAAACAAAGTCCTTTTGATGCAGATTTTCTTCCTCTCAAAAAAACCTTATGGAAGGAGAGGCGCACAGAGACTATAAAAAGTTTTTCTCTTTGCTTTTAGCAGATCTCGATTGTCCTTGGGGAGAGGGTGGTCTGCATGTCTGAAAGTGGGGTGGGGACCGGGGAGCTGTAGATGTTGGATACAACTGAGGATGGGAAGGAGGAAGTGACTTGGGACTGAAAGGTGCTGGACATGGATACTGATGGGTAGGTGGTGGCAATAGAAGGAGATGGGTAGGAAGTGTGGACAGGAGAGGAGTAGCAGGAGGTGACTGGAGAGGGGTAAGAAGACACTGGAGAGGGGTAAGAAGTGATGGGAGAGGGGTAGCTGGAGGCAGGTGAGGCGGCTGATGCCGGAGTTGCTGTTACCACCACAGCTCCCGTCTTCTCTGCTTTCTTGTCCTTCTGCCTTAGATGGATCTTTGTGTGTCTTTTCCTCTCGTCGCTGCGGGCAAACTTGCGTCCGCAGATCTCACATGCGAAGGGCTTCTCCCCAGTGTGAGTGCGGATGTGTGTTGTCAAGTGGTCGCTGCGGCTGAAGTTGCGCATGCAGATACGGCACTGGAAGGGTTTCTGACCGGTGTGGATGCGGATGTGACGTGTCAGCTCATCAGAACGTGAGAAACGACGGTCACAGGTCTCCACGGGGCAAGCATAGGGCCTTTCATGTGGAGGCGTCTTGCTTGGTCGGGTGGGGTACTTGCGCATGCGGCTGGGCTTAATCAGCTGGGACTGGTAGACACTTTTTAAGTCCTGGGAACCAGTCTGGGTGGCAAAGGCCTTGATGGTGGACAGAGGGGTGAGAGATGGCTGGCTTGACTGAGTCTGGAAGGGCTTTTGGTCAGGGGGCACCAGGCTGATCTCTCCCTGCTGCTGAGGGAAGAGATAGTCAGGAATCATGGGCACAGGGAAACTGCAGTTCTTGCCATTGGGATAGGCAGGGGGTGGGTACTGCACCGCTCCAGTTGAGCTGGAGAAAGCCTGTCCCTGGTCTGGGAAGATGTCAGAGTTGGGGCTGGAGTAGGTTGGGGCAGCTGAGTAGATCGGGTTGGGTTCGCTGTGGTGAATTGAGGAGCTGAGGCTGGAGTTTTGAGATGAGGAGGTAGAAGAGGATGTGGAGGAGGAAGGGACGGATGAAGATGTAGACGAGGTGGTCTGTGAGACAGCTGAGGAAGAGCTGGAGCTGGGAGCCATATTGCCCATCAGACCCGTGAACAAACCCAAGATGGGCTCTGCCCAGAGGCTGTTGCTGCAGGTGGTAGCAGGTTCAAGGGTGAAACGGCCAGTGTAAGATATGGGGGGCAGCCTCTGGTAAGTCTGCTCCACAACTGGCTTCTCACAGTTGAAGGGGATATCAGGTAATGTATCTGCAGGGAGCACAGAGAAAGGAGAGACATTAATCAAACTGTCAATATCCAGAGAAAGGGGGGGATCCTGCCAGTGCTGTGGACAGCGTGTCACCCCCTCTTACAGATCAGTCAAGTGCCCACACAGAGAAACACCCTCCAACAAAACTCTTTCTCCTCAAAACTAAAGCTTACTCCTCTACATTTGAACAAGCTACTGTGCAAACTTTAGACTCACATTTTCATTTGCTCACACTTTCTTGACCTTTCTTTCATTTGCTGTCTTCATGTGCCGCACAAGCATATGCGCACACACAGATTCTTAAAGCCCATCACAACCAGAGGCAATTGATTACCAAAACTGCAGCTCAGCTGGTTTTAGGAATGCAATTTGAATTGAGCAGAGGTGTCAGGAGAGAGCGTGTGGTGAGTGAGCAGTGTTTGACTCTTAAGAGTTGACAGGGAACAGTAAGTCAATTGTATGATCAAAGGATTTTGATTGTGTTTGTATTTAATATATTATTGTATTGATGGAGAGTACCGTGTCCAATCAGCTAAGATTTTGATTTAATTTCAGCTTCCATAACCAAAGATTTGTAATAAAAATTTGATTATAACAGCTTTAGTTACACAATTAGTTAACACTGTGAGTATAGGAAACAATAAATCAAAACTCATATAACTGTTTATTTTTTAAGTCTTTCTCGGTTTACTGTTGCTCATCAAGCTGATCTAAACTTTACCACAGATTTAAAAGCAGCATGGAGAAAAAGAAGCAAAAGAAACAGCTATCTTACCTCCAGCAAGGTGTTCATAGTGCTCTCCTGGCTCCCCAGAGCCAAAGCCTGCACCTTCGGGTGCGGAGGCAGTGAGGAAGGGGGTCCCCGACGTGCTGAGCATCATCACCTCCTCCAGCTTAGGGTAGTTATCCATGGGGGAGTGAGGAAAGCTCAGAGGCTCTGAGATCTGCAGGGCTGGGAGGATCATCTCGGTCTTGGCTGCAGCCATCCTCTGCTGGTGCTGAAGCTGCAGGGTTGAGGCTGTGCTGGTGTGGAGTGCAGGCAGGCTGAGTGTGCGCTGGCAGATCCGTGCCTCGCAGGTGGAGAGGATCACTTAGCACAGCTCAGGGAGCGCTGAACTCTTCTGCTGATGCTGTGGAAGACACAGTTTTCTGCCTTCCCTCGGTGACTCTTGTTCTCCAGTGGTCCTGTTGTTTTCCTTTTCCTCTCAAAGACGAGAAAAATCCACTTGTCTTTTCAGAAAAAGTCTAATTTTTCCTTTATACTCATTCCCTAAGATGAATCAAAATTAATCATCAGATCAATTTTGATTTTTGTCTGAAATAACTTATCCAATCAGGTTTTGACCGCCTTGGATAGATGTTGCTTTTGAAATGACTTTTTACTTTTGGTGTGATTTTTCGCAGTTAGGGAGTTCTATGTGTTTTTGCCTATCTCTCTCTCTGCTCTAACAGTTGCTCTTGTGTGCTCTCAGGGCTCTCTCTGAGCTGCGAGGTTTCCCTGCTGCTTATATACACTCTTGCGTGACGTAGATGTCCATATTTGGAACAGAGGAAGCCCATATTTAGGCACTGCAGTGGAGGACACATGACGCTGGCCTGGAGGAAAACAGAGAGGACAGACTTTATGTTGAGCACTTGCAGTAAATCGCGAAGACACCGCCGCTCTTCCACTGCCTGGAATCAATGTATCTTCATAGCCGAACGGTTCGGTCAAACAGCAGCATAATTCTTGCTGTCTCCCGGCCGCCCCGTAGACTTGATTTGGATTTCCCATCTGTGCAGCAGGCTGCGCCGGTGCCGGAAAGCCGGGCTCCGCCGTGCCATATAAGGTCGTGACTACATAAGGACCTATTCCGGTGGGTTTCCATTTCCCTGTCCTTATTTGGAACTTCCTGAGGCAGCGCTGATCGCTGTTTGGCAGTGAATGAGAAGCAGGAGCGCAAATCACGTCCAGCGTTCACAATAACTAATGTCAGCAACAGAGTCCTCGTCTCTTTGAAAACATATGCTCCGGACTTTATGTGAAAAACGATGCAACAGGCAAACTGCTTTGTACGGGTTTTATTCATGTTTGATCATTTAAAGCTTACTACTGTGTAACAACTAATCATTAAGCTGCTTTAACATAAGCATAAAAAATGTTTGTTTACAAATATACATTTACGATTTTTTTTAAAGTTATCAATAGCCTACAGCTTCAGAGTTTAATAGGCTGGGTTAGTGTAGTGCTTCAGAAATATAAAACTGTGCAAACTCTGCTGGATGGTGGCAAACTTCCTCTAAATTAACTTTCTGTCTCACTCGCCTGTGTCATTGATTAATGAAAGCAGATAGCCGCAGATGCTGACGAAGTGCGGGGCGATCTGTCTAATTGAGGGGTGTCCCCGGCTCAATATTCAAGGAATCTCTCTGCCACTCAGCGGCCTAATGGGCCGCATTAACAACGCAGCGCGCAGCTGCCAGGACGCCTGCGGGGTACCAATGTTCCCCCGGCCGCCCTGGCTTGGGCTGGCGCGCCAGCACTCCTCGCTGGATGCTGACGAGAAATCAATGTGTTTCCCTAGCTGCTGACTGGATCTATATGCGAGCAACCTCATTGGGAAACATCGTGGGTATGAGACTCTGAGGTGGCCCGAGAGAAAGAGAGACACACAGAAAAGAGATGCTGCTGGTGCGTCGTGGAACTGGAAGACTCCTTTGGTTTAAAATAAAATTTGAATTAGACTCGAAGTCCACTAATTCCACGCCAAAATCTTTTTAACTACCCTTCCTGCAAGTGTTTGTGCTACTGCCATACAATACCAGGTTCAGATGGGGGGAAAAGACAGTGATATCCCTGAAACCAATCGACAGATAAATTTAGCTGGATATGGCAACAAAATAAAAAAAAATTCAGGTACACACATTAGACTTTTGGTCTTCACTGGATTGCATTCCCTCTAAGGCGTCTCTGATTTAGCCTTTGGCAAATCTCTCTGTTTACCCCCATTAGACTGATGGCAAAATTCTGTCATATATTATGGATGATCTGGAACAGAGGCTGCCATCACAAAATCCAAATAAGCCTGAAGTAGAGGGCGCAGCTGGAGAATGTGTAATGTTGTTTATTCATACAGATACTTTACATATAAACAATCAAATCCAATCTATTTTGTAAGTATGTGGCACTACACAATGGTGCTGTACTTTGAGAGAAAAATGTTGCTCCTACTGTTCACACATTTAAATGTGGGCTATTTTTTTTCCCCCACAAAGATGGTGTTACTTGAAGAACAAAAGGATGGGAGATGGTGATGGTGAGTTAGAAAAAAACATGACTGTATCTGTGCCTTGCAGCTGATGAGGAAAATCTAAACTCCTGTCTGCATCCACTACTGCTGTCATGCATCAGTTACAAAGCTCGATAAATTTGTGGCAAAGCGAAGAAGAAAAAGTAGAAAGCGCAGATGAGAGAACTCATCATCTGATGACAATGTAATAAAATCAGGTTAGGGAAAACTTGGGAAAGTAATAAAGTAATAAAGATGATAAACAGTTCACAGTGGCTGTTTGGGCCTGCCTTCTCTCTGATGCATAGAGGGGGTGGAAACCAGATGCTGTAAGGGCAGGAGAAGGAGAATTAGTCTGTGTAAGAATGTAATGTTCATAATTTTTGTGCACTGTTGTATGTTTGTATATGTGTTTGTCTGGTTCAGCAGGTTCATTCTCCTCAGTGTGTTCCCCATTGCTGCCCACACAAACCAGCCAGAGGAGTCCTCACATGATGAAACTTCAGCCCAGGAAAAAAAAAGTCTCTCCCATTAACTACGCAGCCACCACGCCCCTGCTTAGACACACAAATGCAGCCTGCACGAGCAGTTGTTAATATTTAATCATGCCCCAATCTGCAGAGAAAAGATGAGGGAGTAGATCGAAAAAAGCCAAAAAAAGATAGAGGGTGGAAGAGAAGGGGAGAGCTGGAGAGAGAGCGTATACATGGAGTTGTGCGGATATTGAAGAATTGGAGGCAGGCTGAGAAAAAGAGATGAAGAAGGTGGGAAGGAAGGGTGAAAGTCAGAGAGAAATAGAAATAGAAAGACTGAAAGAGAATCCTAACACCTACATATTGTATGTGGGAGCAGATACCAAGCTTTGTATTGGCATTTGTCAGCAAGCAATATGCCAGGGAGTCGGTCAGGAAGGCAGGACAGACATGCAGGCAGGCACTCCTGCTCCCCCGTCACACCTCCACACTTGCCCACACCAAGCGGTGGTGCAATCCCTCTCCATTAGCATACAGGTGTGTTCAGCCTGGTGTGTTCCCAAAATGGGAGGAGCAAGACAAGAGAGTGGGTGATGACAGTTGCCAAAGCCTGGATGTTACATAATGTGGCAGATGAGATTGGAGGGAGGGATAATGTAATGACACACACAGACAAAGAGGCCTGGTTATTTTGGAGCACAGAATGCAGCTAACATAGTCTTATTTTACCAAGCAGGGTGGGTTGAGAGTTGCGGACTTAATATGATAAATATTAAATGTGGCCTGGATGTGTTGGAACTTGTTTTACATGGTGTGAATTGATAATTAAATAGGAAAAGATTGGATGCCTGATTGTCTCATGCAAAGTGACACTGAATATTTGCCCATAGTCATGTACTGATAGGGAGAGAGGCAGAGAACATGATAGGAGGCTGTTTGCTAAATGTCATTTTCTCCCATTTTTTAAAGTGATGCCAGCAGGGGTGTGCGACCTGACCTTTAACACGCAGAGCGTGATGTGTCTGGGAAAAGATGAACAGGCAGAAGAGGGATTAAAATGTCTCAGAAACTTAAATGTAACAACTTGTTCTCTCTCTCAAGTCTTTTCATATGGACAGACAGGATCCTTCATACATGGGATATCTCTTTATTGTCATTTTCTAGTGTGCAGAAGTCTATGAGACCTCAACATTTGGGATGGTAGCCATTAAATCTCAACCAAATATTGCCTGGAGAAAATGTCACTGTTTAATATTGCATCTATGCAGTAACACAGAATATGGAGAATTGTTCCATGTAACATGACCAAGGGTTAAATGTGTAAGATTTTAGTGACAGTGAAGTTAAAGGTTGAAATGAACCGACAATGCCTCACCTCATCCTCCCATATTGAAAACAGGAACAGTTATGGTAGTGGCCAGTATCATGTCAAGTATGAAAATGCACACAATCATCTCTGAAACTAGCATTTGGTATGTGCTTTCTGGGAACGTTATGGTGCACCATGATGGGTGAGTACTTGTGTCGTGTAGATAAGAAATGTATTGTTCTGTATAACAACGATACAAGCATTTATAGTTTAACTTGATTCTATCATCTATTCATCCATTCTCCATACTCAAATGATCTTATTAAGAGTCATGGGGAGGCTGGAGCCAATCCCAGCTGCCATTAGGCAAGTACACCCTAGATAGCTCACAGATTCATTGCGGGACCAACTCAGATATCCACACACACTAGCTCACAACTATCCACACCCACACTCACTCCAAGGGTTCATTTAGAGTCTGAGTCTACCGTGAATCGAAAGAATTAAAACACAGAAGCCATTGTGACATTGTGATTTAAATGACTTTTATACTCTCTCCAATTACAGGCCTTGTCATTCATTCACTCCTCACTTGGCTAGATGCAGATGTAGATCATTTCCCTGCAGATTGAAAAATTATATACAAGATATGCAAGGCAGCCACAGGTCTATTTATATCTGGAAAACTTGATGATATTTTTTGTGTGTTTGTGAAACTCCCCCTTTTTAGTTTTTCATGCAGCTTTAATAGCCTGTGTGCTCTATCAGTCTCAGCAGAAAATGTGTAACAAGTAGTGGAGTCGTGTCACAATCCATTGTTGCAAACTGTCCCTTGGCTGCTGCTTTCTGTCAGGCAGCTTTCATGGGACGACTAAAGTTGCAGTGCATGAATGCAAAAATGTGTGAAGCACAACCATGTGGTTTTAGAAACTGTCTAACCAAATGCTACATAGCATGTAAGCCAACCATGCACAATAATTCCAATAATTCTAAACTAAACCATGTACCCTTAACCTTAACCATTAGCAAGTGAGAGAATAGTAGAAAAGTAAGAAATAGTGAGTGGTAGGGAAGAAGAAAAATACAATGACTTTAAAAGATATTGCCCAATCTCTTGCACGGGTAATCAGGGTAACATAAAGTTCCACAGTTCTTGCCCTCCTTATAACACTGTTTCTCCAAGTGTATGTTAGCAGAAATGAAAAATGGACATCTTCCCATAGGGTTAGGTTTAAACTACTAAACTATTGAGGGCAAAGTCTTTGAATTTAAATGTGGCAGCATCGGACCAGGCACCTGTAGCTATGTGACTAGTTAGGGGAGAGAAAGCTTTTCAGAAATCAGGGGTATAAAGAGGGGGCAGAACATCTAACTGGCTGATGTGCAGAAAAAAACTAATGGATCCAGTAAAATTCTGGTAGCCGACGTCATACAGTGCTGTCTGTTTAAATACATGACATTGATATGCTGTGCTGTAATCTTCATAAACCTTGGCTCTGTTACTTGAATCAATCACAGTCCATGACAATAAAATGCAGAAGATTACAGCACACCACCTGTTTCTGCTCTGAAGTAGTCAAACTTTTTTTTTTACTCCTTTTAAAGGCGTCTAAGAATGCCGCTGTGGAATGCCGGCCCTGTGTCAGGGGCATATGATTATAAGATCACAAGTTTTATTTCACTGTGGGATCCGTAAAGCTTAAGGCCCCAGTGACGTTTGAAAAACAATCTGCTTGCACATCACAGGTTTTTTGCAGGCATGCCTCCCTGTCATATTACCCCCCCAGGCTGTGAAGCAGAAACCAGTGTGTCACCTTGAAACAGAGCAGCAGCATCGAATGGCTGCTCTATCTGCTTGTGCGCCTGTTGTCACTTCCTGAAGGTGGTAGGTGATAGAGAGAATAGCTAAACACAAAACCCACCCTAACCTGGCCCCATCTTGTCCCCGAGGATATGACTCACTGAGTCCCCACTGAGTGTTTGTTTGATGGTTGAAACAAAAGATCTGACCCCTGACCTTTCAGCTCCCGATGAGTCACTGGTACTGTACTTGCACGCTGAGAGATGGGGCTTCCCCACACAGCGCAGCATTCACAGCACAGCAACAGCTAACATTTAAAGGTTGTCACAAAACACTTTTTGTGTTTGAGTTGTGTATGTCACAATCCATGAGTGATTCCATTGTGTTGGAAAACTGATGTATACACAAACATATCAGCTCTGAGTTGATCGTCTTCAGTGTTCAAGCACCTTATGATGCATTTTTGGGACTTCAGAAGACAGTGCATTAGCTTAGCAGATCAAATGAATGAAATGAAAGCTCAGACTAAAATCAATGCTATAATGCATTTAAATTTTACCTGTCTGGATGAGTAAGAGCACCTGCTATGCTTTTACTGACTGATGAGAGATGAGAGTTGACTCATCTAAATTTGTATAAACTGTACCCCGGAAAAGCATTAAAGATACAGACTTTACCTGAATGTAATACAGTATCTACCACAAACATCTCCCGGTGTTCTCTTCTCTTTCTTCCTTCCCGTCAATCGGAGGCTGAAAAAATAAGTAAGTACAATTATGAAAGAGCACTACTTAAAGTTCAGTTTCAAAGTACTTTTTTCCTGATTCTATGCCAGCCTACTTATACTGACTTTGTTACAATTCAAAAGAAATTTCTTTATTAATCAAGGAAAACATCAGAGACAAATCAAAGGACCAATCAGTACATATATTGTTGGTGGAGAATCACAAATGAAGATTTAATGGAAAGTGATACACTGTCGAATGGCTGCAGTGAGTAAACTTATTACTAAAATGAATACCCACTTGAGGGTTCAACCCTACGCAGTGGAGATATGGTAGAAACTGATATAGTCAGATGAGTCAGGAAATGTTTGTGTGGTGTACACTAAGACAACGGTGCAAGATAAGCTGACTGGTGTGAGTCCACTTGCTCACTTGAAGAAGTACTACTAAACTTTAGCAGATTTTCTAAGTGAGGCACCCCGTAACAACAGCTAATTCAGCAACCATTGAGTAAAAATTTGTCCAATGTTTACCCTGTTATTGTATCTTGCTCTGTCCATTTCTTTCCCTCTCTCCCTCCGATAATGTGGGGGACGTAGTCACTTCCGCATTTCCACTGATGCCAGGATGTATGAACAGCTTTAATCAACAGCTGATCGAGGTGGTGAGAAAGTACAAAAACATATCCAACACACAGTAAATAAAGACACGGATACTGCCGTGTGCACAACCCTGCATTGTCTCGGACCAAGTTTTACGTAGTAATCCCGCAGTAATCCCTGCCCCGTCTCGGACAGCGCTTCTCGTGGAGTATGAAATGCCCTGACCAAAACAAACACTTTTGTTCTTCTTGCCGCCTCGAGAACAAGAACAAAGTTGTCGCTTCTCGTGGAGTATGTAACAAGCTTTAATAGGTCAAGTTTACCTTCGTGACAACTGTGGGGGGGTGAATTTTTTACAACTCATTAGTTTATATGTTATTTATTCTTGAAATTCTTCATAATTAGGGGCGTGTCCTTTTGATTGACAGGTGTCATATATCAGGTGGCAAGGAGGCAGAGGGTAGCACAACCTTAGTTTTTAACAGCGTGCCTTAGCTTTAGCCCACCTGCCTCAGTTAGCTGGTTAGCTACCGTTAGCTCTGGGTTAGCTCGGTTAGCTCATAGCAACTCAGAGTTTGATGGGTGTCAATCATCCGTCCCCACGCTCACAACCCCCATCTCAGCGCCACCTCTGCGTCCATTTTTGTATTTTTCTGGGAGTGACGAGATGCTCGCCGTTTCCAAGATGGCGACGATGGTAACCTCCCACCAAGATTCAATTCAGCTCTTCAGAAACCTACAGGTCACCTGACAGAGGCTCAGTCCATCTAATAAGATACAGTCAATGGGTGTGATGCGGCGCATAGAGGTAAACTAAGCTGCAACTGGACACTCCATGCTGGAACACAAAGTTGTGAAGTGCGGTTCCTCGGCCTCGGGACGTTACTGGGCAACATCTGCTTCAGGAATGTACATAATAAATGTCACTTTGCCATCAAAACGAGTCATATATAGATTTTTAAGGTCAGAAAGTTACATAGTGCTGCAAGACTTATATAAACCAAACCAACATCAGCAACCATTAGCAACAAAATGGCCCCTGCTGTCATGATGTCATAATGAGACTTTTTTTAGTGGATTTAGACTCAAACTGTTCAAGCTTCATTCATAATGCAGTTAATATTACATTAACGCATTGAGCTGTTTCACTACACTAAACAGCAAATAAGAGCAATTGCACTCAGTGACAAACCTGAATGTAATTCACAATGTTAAATTGGCTGAAAAAAATGTTAGTGGGGTCCAAAAGAACCAATGATGCAGGACACTCTGAAATTACCATTGAGATGCTCAATGATGGTCGTATTCCTGACAACCAGTTGTTGGCCCTTAGAGGGATTGATCACTGCAAATTAATACATATCAATCAATTCTGAGTGATCCCTACTTTGTCAATATTATTGGACACTATTATGGTTGGAGGAGTATGAAAATAATTTGAATAATACAATAATGTGCTGTCTGAGGTGTTTTTATGTTTAATATACAACATTTAACCAGCCTCAACATGTCAGTCACTTCACAACAGGAGAAATTACACCAGATACAATTAACTTCATAGCTGACTGAATGTTGGACCTTGTTGCACCAAATAAACACCTTATTTTAACTGATTGACTCAGCTGACTAGAATTGCACCTCAAGCTGCTGACGTCTTCATATGGGCAGAGAAACAGACAGGAAGAGACAAGGAGCAATGCAGGCAGAAAAATGTGTCCTCAGCGTCCAGACTGAAAAGCAACGGGTTTGTTGCCTTTAGCTAGTGCATATGGGTGTGACTCATGCACATACGAACTTCTAGCAGACAGAAAACACCCAGACTCACAGACCTGTTTTTATTCTGCAGCAGTCCTCTGATTTGGTCAGGAATTTGAACTTTGCTTTTGGTCCACAGACACACAGAGCTCTGCCAGTGCACATCTGTTTATATGGAAGAGCAGCTTTAAGCAGCGTGGGTTTATTATTGCGTCAGTCACACCATCACCCTGCTCACTTCATGGCCCTTGATGTTGATTTAGAGACTGGCAAAAAGAAGAAAAAAAGAGGAATAGTTTGGTTTTTATCTTTTCCTTTCTGAACCAAGAACTATAAACAGAAATTCTGAGCCTCTAAAAATTTTGTACACTCTGAAATCACCCTTTCTCTCAAAGAATGACCTGTCCAAACCTGGCATTACACAACAGGTAAAGCATACACACAGACACACAAACCTCTAATCTCTTCACTAGTTTATTTAAGTTCTGAGTCAGATCAGAAGTTGCCAAGACAAATAGTCTCCTTGTGTCCAAAGCTGTTTCCAATCAATTTCTGTGAAGTTAAAAAGACAATCAGAGAGACAGGCACATCTGCTCAGATAAGAATTATTTGTTTTGTTGTTGTACAGCATAAGTAAAGTGAAGGAAACAAGCACGTTGAGAGGCAGACAGATAAATAGGTAGAAAAAGAAACAGAAACAGAGGAAGTGATGGAAAAGACGAAGCGAGAAAGCAGCCAAAAGTAAGAAAGACTGTTTAGTGGCTTGTTGACAGGTGGGCCCGAGGGCAGGTACGATGGGTTGATTCAGATAAACTCCTCTTCCACCTCTTCTTCCTCACCCCCACACTCCAAAGCCTCCTCTCTACCCTCAGCTGGAGACTGCCGATGTGGGATAGCCTACAGGGCTGGGGAGACAGGTCTCCATCAATCCTTTCATAATCATACGATAATCATTTAACTCGGAGTGCCGTTTGTCAACAGGCATGACGGCTGATGAGGCATACAGGCAGGATGACTGACAACAGGAGCTGAAACACCCGTTGCATGCTTCCAATGAAAAATAAAAAAAAAACAAGAAGTGGAATAAGGGGAGAATGAATAAATGAATAACTGTCAGAAACATTTGGCTTATGGGACGATGGGTTTTTCAGGAGCAGAAGCTTGAGGGTGAAACGTCACTTTGGGTCACTTGGACTGAAGATTCACAAATAGCTCTTGTGAAGTTAAACTCTGCTGCAGCCAGACAATAAAACATCTGAAATCATATGTAATTATAAGCAATCTAATTTGCACTAATGCTTTCAATTTAGATTATCTATTACAAATTAACGGGGTAAGAGCTGGCTCTGCTTCTCTCTCCACATGAGGCCATAGAAATGACTGGGTGTGCAGGTTAATGGTGCAACTGGATTAAAGAGACTAGATTCATACATAATGCAGGCGTTTACCTTAATGGGAGAAACGTGACTGGTGAGCAGTGTTTACATTAAAGGAGGGTGAGAGTTCAGCTGAGCCAAAGGAATATTTTTCTGCCTACGCTGGCGGCAGACGGTGTAATGAATTTCTGTAAAGCGCACTGCAAATAAAAATAAAGACACACAAAGGAGATTGCATGTTGATAGTTGTCGGGCGATGCTGACATGGAAAAATGAGCAAGGACGCTGTTGAAACTTGCAGTCGTCCACAGTTTGGAAAAGATATCCAGCAGCCTTTGTCTGAACCCCAAATTTAAAAAAAAGAAACTCACCTGCTGAAGTCATAATGATGAAACACTTATCTCAGTTAAACAAGAGCTTTTAACACATGCACAAGGGGAGAGTGATCAAACAGGAAGTGAAAAGTTTTTATTACCTTTTTGCCCACCTTTCAATGAGAACATTAACACAGCTTGTGCCAGAGACACACCAACTCATTCCATTATTTGTGTTTGTTTTTGCTATCCAAACACCCCCATGCGCATGGCATATTGAACACAAGCACACACGATCACATACTGTACGACAAAGACAGACATGAGTACGTGTAACCACATGAGTGCACACCCAGCATGTAGCCTGACAATACACCTCACAATTAAAATAAATCTTGTAGAAGGCCACAAGGTGCTGCTTTTACTAACAGCAAAACAGGGGAATAACTCCATAGCAACACCAGAAAAAATGTTTACTTATGGAGGTATTTGGATTGCGCTGTGTGTAACATAAACTGGCTTAGTGTCATAATTTAGCTATGATTTCTTCTTTGTGTTGACTTAAAGAGTCAGAGAAAGAAAATAGGGTGAGTTGGAAAGTCATGAACTTCCATTTTTCTCGCAGTGGGATTGTGACAGTGTGTGTTCTCATTACGAGCACACCGACATCCTTCCGTGGGTCTCACTCTCTGAGTTTCATTCTCTCTCCCCATCTATCTCTGCATTCTCAGACAGCTTTAGCAGTTCAAACCCTCGCACTGCGGCATTGTCACACACCACACTCGTTGCCATGGAGAAATAGTCCTCCTGGTCTCCAAGGTACCCGAGTCTATTGTCTTTGGCTTCTTTATTTAGATGAAAACATGATTTGTTGGAAGGGATCTACTTGTTTTTTCGCCGCTTCTCTTTGCTGCCTTTTCTTTCGTCTTCTTCCTCCTCATGAGCATCAATGCAACGTCGCATGATGTGTATTGTTTCATCCTTCTCCTTTCCAGGAGTTTGACTATGCGCATGTGTGCGTCAAGCTCGTCTGATGTTTTGTAGCAATTAATTTCAGTGTGTCTGCATGTCAGCGCCCCAGGAGGGGGGCTGTATAAAAGTTTTCCCCACTGCCACAGCTCTCGCCAGGGCTTATAATTGCCTTCTATTACCAGGGCTGGGTGTCACAGCGCCTGCCTGTCTGTCACCGGGAGACTCTCAACTAACGACAGATGATGAGGCAAAGGAGTTGAAGTTTTCTTACTGCTGCTCTTTTTGGCTGAAGAGATATAACAGGATATATAGAATACAGTAAATAAGAATAGCATTGTCTTTCAGCAATGCGGACGTCTTTTTACGCAAAAATTTCACCCACAGTGATTTGAGAACTTGCGTAGTTTGCAGAAGTGGATTAAAAGGCACCTTCACGAGCTATGTGCTTGCTAACAACAAACTTAAAATCTTCCAAACCTCATGCGACTACAACAAAAAAAAAAGAAGAAAAGGAGAAGAAAAGTGAAGCGACTCTAATGTGGTTTAAAAAAGCAGCTGTGAGAGCTTAAAACACTCCCAATCAGCCAGCTCCAACCTTTGACCCTGTTTATTTGCATGTTTCCAGCACCATTCACAGCTGTCATCGAGCCGCAGCTTCTTTAGTCGCTGGCAGTGCAGCTGAAAGCCAAACAGGAAGTGACATCACATCCGTTGCTCCGTGATAACAAGTCGGAGAAATGGCAGAATGAAAGGAAGAGAAGAATCAGAAAGCAGTACGGCTGGGTGGAAAGAGGAAGTTGTCTGTGTTTTGTACTTTTTCAGCGGCTGTGGCTCAGACATCCCACACTTTGGTCTTCTTTTAGGCCGGCCAGACAAATAAAAAAAAGATTCAGTTGAAGTCACTTATCTTTTCAGTCACACATTGTCTTAATCTCTGATCTAAGTAACTATATATAAGTTAATTACTCTTCTTAGCTGACGTCAGCTGTTAGATGAATCTTTGATGTTTGCTTCCTGTTAGTAAGGCAGCATATGAGTAACTACATATGAAAATTATGTTTCTTTTGTGGACATTTTAAACCTTTATTGAAGAGTAAAGTGGGACAGGGAATATGTGTGAAATGACATGCATTAGACAGTCCAAATCAAACTGGATACTTGATGCTCAATACATTTTTACCCTAAATGCTCAGCTAACAGGCCTATCAGTCTCTGAAGGCTTTACATAAAGTCTATTCTCTGAATTAATGTTCTATTTTTTACACTCATTTGCCTCCCACAAAACTAAATTATCTTCCAAATGATATATATAGGGAGTGTGAATCTGTGGGTTTCTTGTTAAAATGAAACAGTTGGTTATTTTTTCTTCATTTGAATGCAGGATGATGAAAAATAGAAGGAGAGTTTTTGGAAACTGTGACGCTGTGCTTTGTCATTGCATGGTGCAAGACAGGGTGAGTGACTGTTGTATGCTTTTGTGGCAGAAGCGTGCAGTAGCTTGTTCTTCTGGCACAAGGCTACGCACTGAATGGAGTGGGTGCAGGTAAACATGCTAAAACAGGCATCTAAGAAGCTGTGCAGCCTTGTTGACATTTTTCAAGTTGTTACACCCACATTCCCCCCCCATTATCTGTCATCATTCCATACCTTGACTTTTCTGTATTTGGAAATTGGCGGTTAGAGAGGTGATGTTTCTACTCAGCACCAAAAAAAGAGGCACATTTGGATCTTACTGTAAATATGCACATTAAAAAACAGAGTTTACTTTACAATACAAGCATGTGGAACAAGTAACAGGTAACTTTTTTACTCAGAACCTGAATCATGAAACTTATCATAAATCTTTTTGAAGAGATTTCTGAAAGTGTCTTTTCACTTCAACAATCCCCCACAGGAAACGCTACACACTTTGAACCAAGGGTGTCATCATTGCCCAATATTTTGTTGCTGTGATGACGACAAGTCATGATGATGGTAGTCTGACTGGACTTGGCCAGAGCCACAAATAGATGCAAACTGTTATTGAAAGCTGGCTTCGTTTCTCATTTTCAGAATGGGGAATGAGAGAAAATGAGTCAGATGCTGAGACAGCAGACACTGAACTGGGATCAGTTGTACATAATGGATTAATAGGAAAATGTCTGCCTGCAGGAGTTAATGGAAAAACTGTCCAAAAGCTGTGTGTGAGGAAGGGTGGTGCTGAAAACACTAAACATGTCGAAAGGAGATGACCTGCTGTGATTAGGACAAATAAACCACTGGTTGCTCTGCATGGGTTATTGGGAATAGCCAACCACACACACACACACACACACGCACACACACACGCACACACACACGCACACACATCGCTCTTAAGTGAAAGAAACAGTGGGGAGAAGGGGAAGCGGGTGGCTGAGAAGGGAGAGGGAGGGGAGAACTGTGGGATGGAATCGGGAGGGAAGGAGGGAGGTCTGGAGCAAGTCCAGGGGAACTCCAGACTGCTGTTACTCAACATTCTCTCCTTCAAGTGGGGCTGTGAGACTGGTTGCTGCTGCTGGAGAAACACAGGAATCAGGGAACAGGGAGGGGGCTGCATACACACAGAAGCTCACCATCCACATACACCCTTGCCCCCTGAGACACACATACACTGCCGTGGACGTGTCGCCATAGTAACACACTGACCCTAGCCTTTAAGTTGCTCTCCTGAGCCTGATCTCCCGCCGAGCTCTGAGTAGTGGGGTGGAGTAAATCTGCCTATTTATAGCAGACCCTTTGGCTCATTTTTACTTGTGACAATAGGAGCTAATCTCCTTCCTCCAAAAGCCACTGAGCACTAACATCAAGCTAACCTAGACTCACATCATTAGAGAGAAACTGATCGTGTAGTTTGGGATAAAGTCTTCTCTTTTTTCTTTTTCTGTATTTTGTTTTTTTAAACAAACTGATTCCAAAGTTTGTACAGCTTGGCATTTGTACAGTGTGTAAATGTGTGTGTGAGACCAGACTTTGACCAACGTGACTCGGCAGTGCTCGGGTAATTGTCCCACCATTGGCTTCTGCTCCGAACCAGAAAGAGTTAGTAGAGGCAGTCACAGGGAGCAACATGTAACTTTAGCCAGAGTAAAATCCGCTCTTGCCGTGGCTCCGGTCCAAGTCCAGTGGCCTGTTTCTCAACCCCCTCATCTCAGCTGTAGTCATACTGAGTGTGTGTGCTGCCAGTTTACAGTAATGGCTTCAGTCGAGGCCTCAAAGTATCAAGGACACAAAGCCCGAGTGCTGTTCCATATGAAGAATGAATGAATGAATGAATGAACGGATGAATGAATGAATGAATGAATGAATGAATGAATGAATGAATGAATGAATGAATGAA